>CAOLHI010004889.1:0-93746 GCA_948474755.1 Ctenosaura bakeri | reverse complement strand
GTATATTTCTATACTGCTTATCAGCTAAGTGCTTGCAGCAATGGTCCCTCTCTGAAGTATACTTCAGTGTGTAAGTGGTGAAATCTGGTTGATAACAATTGCATTTTCTCTGTATGTTGTATTGGGAAATCTATGTTTTGAAACTGAGGAAGATATGAATTATGTCTTTTTAATATCTGAATTGACATGACATTCATGTTTGATTAGGATTTTAAATCCCAGTCCAGCTCCAAGAAGTTACCTATGAGACTAGATCTGTTTTGTGCCAAAATACAGTATGGCTCAGATCCTGCATCAGGGGACCACATCATAAAGTTTTGCTATGGCCAAGCTATAATACATATCCTTTCCCACAGGACTTAACGTTTCTTCTGTTGATACCTGATGGAGAGCAGGGGACAGATGAGAAGCATCTGGCTATGTGATTAACTAGATGCATAATGATGGCGCCATCTTGCAGAAACTCCAGATCCCTGAGAAGTCCTGTGGAATGCCTGCATCATTGTATATCTGACTACAGCCTCATGCCAAATGTTTCTCAGCCACCTCCCACTCTCCCCCAGCCCCTTTATGGCCATAGTAGAACCGGAAGCAGCATGAAAAAGTGGGTTTGCATGGGGGGTTGGTTAATGTACAGGAGAGGCAGAAAACTCTGGCCTCTGCAACAACCAAAAAAACATGCACAGACATCAATTGGGCTTATGCATGTATGCCACCAACAAGACACCAGCCTGTAGTGGGATTAATTAACAAAGCATTCTCGGGCTGACAGGAGGATCAATCCATCACGCATGGGTTCGATCCTCGCGCCAGCCTACGCAGGAGCCGTTCACGAGCCAAACGGACAGAAAAAGCCGTTTAACTGACTCCCTGCCCTCTCCGGCCAGTTTTTACTTTCTCCTGCGCAGACCAGACGCAGTTTACTCCCTCTCCGGCGATTTTAGCTAAGTTAGGGATAACGACGTGAATTTCTAAATGGCTTCTAAAGAGAATGGCACGGTGCCAGACGATGTGCTCCAGAGCACCACGGAAACGTTGGGCTCGGACACTACCACGATAGATTCCATCCAGAAAACCGCCGTCAGGTGGGTCACGGACGAGGTACTGGGAAAGCCTACCGTGAAGGGCAAGCCGCAGCGGATCGCGGAAGACGACCGCTCGAACGAGCTGCGAAATATTTTCCTTGCCTCCAGCGAGAGCGAGGCTGATGAATCCAGGCCTCCCTTAAGTAAACACACTGCAGGTAAACTGCATGAGAAAAAGGGAAAGAGAGCAAAAAAGGCAGATAAAAGGGGTGAAAACAAGCCCTCAAAGGCCGTTGTAAGTAGCCTCAAGCTTACCAGTGAAGGGGCTGGTCGCCATCTTGGGAAAAAGGAAGCCAAGATGGCGTCCCACGAAGCTGGGCCTCTCTCCGCAGCGTCGGCCGCCATGTTGGGTGTGGCGGCGCAGCGGGATCATTCAGAGTATCCGGTAGGGCCGGCTGCCATCTTGGGTGCGGCGGCGCACATGCGCACTGCCGCCGAGCCGGAGGCAAGCGGCTCGGTGACTACTTTTCCAACGGCCCCGACAGTTCAGCATCAGTACACTGATAATGTACCCATGGGCGCCTCCAGCCTTCTGGGCGTGCCAGCAGACTTGACACAGTTCCTGGCTCAGTGGTTAGCAAATGCCCCAAAGCAGCCACAAAGACAGGAGGAGATTGGCCAAGGGGTCCGGCAATCTCAGTGGCAACAATCATTAGAGTCCTTGAGGCATGAAATGCACGGCATGATAAGGGAGTCAGTAGCCATGCATATGCAAACAGCGCTACCAACCCAGTGGGGCCAGAGAAATACTATACATACCCCTGACTGGCTGGAGCAGTGGGCTGTGGCCAGATTACTATCTGCAAATCAACAGGGGCTACAAGGCCAACCAAGTAGCACGCAGCTGCCAAATGTACACATAACTGAGCAACAGACTCGGGCTGAGCATCCACCAGCATCACAAGCAGGGAAGAGACCAATACAGCATGATGAGGTGCAGGGGCGCCATCTAGGGAAGAAGAGGAGAGTAGAAAAGGAGGACTTGAACATTTCTAGAGGAATAGCACAGCTATCATCCACACACAGAGGTGATGCGGAGGACTTAGCTTTTAGTGAGGATGAATTACCTCAGGAGGAAATGATGGATTGGGAAGAGAAGGGCTGTCAAGACTCAGAGGATGAGGATGAGGACAGGCAGGAAACTGACAGGATGTTTGAAGCACAGTACCTCAATGCGACTTTGAGAAGGGTGCTTCAGACGCTAGGTTTGGATAAGGATAGGGAGGTGCAAGATAAGGATAAGGAATGTAGACTAGCATCAGTGATCAGGAGAAAGGAAAAAAGAGGCACGGAGTTGCCTCTGCCTGATCTGTTTAAGGACTTGATCCTGGCGGAATGGTCTTCTCAGGGAAAGGGGAGGAAGAGTCTGGCGGCATGCCAGAAACTATATTCCTTCTTAAAAGAGGACACAGAGTTCCTCAAAGTACCCCCCGTGGACGCCCCCATAGCGGGACTAGTTTCAGGTGCCATTGTTCCCCGAGAGGGCGACACCCAGCTAAAAGAGGTGGACGAACGTAGAGCTGAGGTCTCACTTTGAAAGACACATGAGGCGGCGTCTTGGACAATCAAGGCTTCCACTGCCGCATCCATGTTCGCTAGAGCGGGAGTTCTGTGGACCCAAGATATCTTGGACACACAGGACTGGAGTATACAGGAATTGATGAAAGCAGTGCTAAGGATTCAGAGATTATTAAAGTATGTAGCGGATGCAGGTCTGGATGCGGCAACATGTGCTGCAAGAAATGTCAGCATGCTGACAGTAGCTAGGCGCTCCTTGTGGTTAAGACATTGGGAGGCAGACCAGAAATCCCGCAATAATTTGGCGTTCGTCCCCTACTCAGGGGACTTACTTTTCGGGGAAAAAGCTTTAGAAAAGGTTCTGGTAGAGACGAAGGAAAAAAAGCAGGTGATGCCGACATTACAAAGGAAAAAAGTGGAAAGGAGAAATTACAGGTCTTCAAACTACTCCTTTCGGGGAGGAAGATCTTATGGATTTGCCGGAAGGAATAATGATTACAGACCTGGGAGATACCAGTGGAACAGACAGAGGTCCCAGTACCCTAAACAATACCAGAGCAGCAGACAAGGACAGGGGAAGCTTGGGGGCAACCCCAAGCGAGGTAAGCCCCAATACTGACAAACAACAGAAGGTGGGGGAAGACTTCTGGACTTTGGACACAGATGGCCGCGAATATCGTTGGACCAATGGGTCCTGGGAGTCGTAACACAAGGTTACAGCATCTGTTTCCATACGTGTCCAAAGGACAGATATCTTCCATCCCCAGTGCTAAAGGAGAGAGACAGGGAGCAGGTGGTATGTCAGGAAATTCAACATTTGCTGGCAATGGGGGCAATAGAGGAGGTGCCACAACAACAACGGTACACGGGGGTGTACTCGGTTCTCTTTGTAGTGCCGAAATCGAACGGCAAATTCAGGTCAGTATTGAATCTAAGATATCTCAATCGGTTTGTGGAGTACCGCAAGTTCAGGATGGAAACCTTGCAGACTATAAGGGAGAACTTGCTTCCGGGGGACTATATGGCATCTATAGATCTCAAGGAGGCTTACCTACATGTACCAATGTCCATCCGCGATCGGAGATTTCTCAGATTCAATTACAAGGAGGGTCATTTCCAATTCAGGGCCTTACCGTTCGGACTGGCCTCTGCACCGAGGGTGTTCACCAAGATGCTAATTCCGCTAATAGCTTTCCTGAGGGTGCGAGGGGTGAGCCTTCACCCCTACCTAGACGACATCCTGTTGAAGGCACATTCACAGGACAAGCTAGAAAGGGACTTAGCGTTGACAATACAAACCCTGTCAGATTATGGTTTCCTTGTAAATACAGAGAAAAGTGTGCTGACTCCTATGCGAGTGATAACGCACCTAGGAGCAGTAATAGACACGGCAAAGGGGAAACTGTTTCTTTCAAGAGAGCGGCTGATAAATCTGCGACAAGCAGCCTGCAGCCTGAGGAGGAACAGTTCTATGGACTTGATGGCACTAGCGAAAGTGCTGGGACTCCTAATTTCCGCGACACAATTAGTAGAATGGGGGAGCTTCCATGTGAAACCACTACAGAGGCTGCTAATGGGACATCAGTTGGCCATAGCAGCCAAGAAGCATTACTCAGTGGAAGTGCCTCGCCACATCCAAAAGGGAATGTCTTGGTGGCTGCGAAAGAGCAATGTGAACGTAGGAGTTCCTTTCCACAAAGAGGATATGATCCATATCACCACGGACGCGAGCCTATCCGGATGGGGGGCCCATTGCAAAGGCTTCGCGGTCCAGGGGTGTTGGACAGCCTGGGACAGACGTTTCAACATCAACTACCTGGAGATGAAGGCAGTCAGGTTGGCGCTGCAAAGGTGTCGTCATTTGCTGAAAGATCAACATGTGAAAGTGTTTACAGACAACATGACAGTGAAAGCATACATTTGCAAACAGGGCGGATTGCACTCAGCGCCACTGGTCTTGGAGTCGACACGGCTGTTCAACTGGGCCGAGCAGAATGTGAAATTCATCACAGCAGTGCATCTCAAGGGAGAATTGAACACACAAGCGGACTTCTTAAGCAGGAACTGGCTGCATCCAGGGGAGTGGTCCCTGAACATCGAAGTTTTCCACGACATAGAAAGGCGTTTTGGTCCATTACAGGTGGACTTATTTGCCTCTGGAAGCAACACCAAATTAAAAAGGTATTTTTCCATTTCTGGAGAGAAAGGAGCAGAGGCGCACGATGCACTATCAGCACGATGGCCTCGGGGAACTCACTATGCCTTTCTGCCAATACAGATACTACAAAGAGTTCTGGTGAAGGTCCGCCAGGAAAGAGCATCGGTGGTACTGGTGGCTCCTCACTGACCAAGGAGACCCTGGTTCCCCTTGCTACTAGAATTAGCGCAGGGGGGTCCATGGAAGCTACCCGTGAGGAAGGATCTATTACATCAGGGACCTGTGAATTATCCTGATCCGGAATGGCTAAATCTGGCCACGTGGCAATTGAAAAGCAGTTGCTAATGCAGCACGGATATACAGATAGCGTGGTCAGAACTATTATGGGTTCCCGTAGGGAAGCCACGCAGAAGGTATATGACAGGACCTGGAAGATGTTTGGTAGATGGTGTGAGGAAAAGACCATCCCGGTAGCGCAAGCACAAGTGCCGCAAATTCTACAATTTCTACAAGACGGGCTAGAGAAAGGTTACCGCCCCAATACTTTAAAGAGGCAGGTGGCGACCCTGTCGTCAATCTTGGCGGAAGATGGGGCCTTGTATACGAGACACCCGCACATCAAGCGATTCCTCAGAGGAGCTACCTTGTCATCGTTCCCAACTGTTCATAGGTTCCCTTCCTGGGACTTAAATCTAGTACTCAATGCCTTGGTGGGGCCTCCGTTTGAACCAATGAAGGAAACATCCGTGAGGCTTATGTCATTTAAGACAGCTTTCCTGCTGGCCATAACTTCGGCTAGAAGAGTGTCGGAGTTGGCGGCATTGTCAATGAACGATAACTTGTGCAAGTTTGAGCAGGATAAGCTCACATTGACATTTGATCCATCCTTTCTACCTAAATGCGTGTCCTCCACAACTAGACAGCAAACAATCCATTTACCAACATTCTGCCCAAACCCAGTGCATCCTTTGGAGAAACGGTGGCACAAGTTGGATGTCAGGAGAGCGGTGAAAATATATTTGAACAGGACCAAGGAGTTCCGCCACTCAGAGGCGTTGCTGGTGTCCTTCCAGCCGAAAACGCTGGGGCAGAGAGCAAGTAAATCGGTCATTGCGGGCTGGATCAAAATTTGCATACATATATGTTACGATTATGCACAACAGCCTCGACCACAAAATGTCTGGCCTCATTCAACAAGATCAATGGCAGCTTCGGTAGCTTATAGCACCTCTACCTCGCTGGAGGACATATGTGAGGCGGCTGGATGGAAAGAGCCTACAACCTTTGTGAAACATTATAAGCTGGATAAGTACAAATCGGCGCAAGCAGCATTTGGGCGTCGGGTGCTTCAAGCTGTAATGTAAATCCCTCCCATGAGTCAGCTTGGGGAAGTCCCATGCGTGATGGATTGATCCTCCTGTCAGCCCGAGAATGAAGAGTTGGTACTTACGTGAACGTTCATTCTGGGATGACAGGAGGAGCAATCCATGCCCACCACTGACAGAGAGAAGACAAGGAGGTAGTTAAGGTCAACAGCAAGGAGTGGTGGCAACAGAAGGGGACACTCAGATACGCTAGAGAAAAGGAAACTGGCCGGAGAGGGCAGGGAGTCAGTTAAACGGCTTTTTCTGTCTGTTTGGCTCGTGAACGGCTCCTGCGTAGGCTGGCGCGAGGATCGAACCCATGCGTGATGGATTGCTCCTCCTGTCATCCCAGAATGAACGTTCACGTAAGTACCAACTCTTCATTTACTTTCCATGGGTGTTATCTTTACTTTAGGAACTATCTCCTGTTGGAGAGTCATAGTGGATGTAATCAATTTATCAGGAATAATCAGTCTTAGTTGATTTTTACATCATTGGTTTGTGCTATAATGGATACAGAGACCATTCTTCTCTTCAGCCTCAGTGGCCCTCTTTGGGAGTTCTAAATGGGGCCATTTTTATTAACTGCATTACAGTTCTAATTCCAGAAAAATTCAAGTATCAGAATCTCATATGTTGTCAATTTATGTTGTGCCAATAAGATGAAAAGCAAAATAAATTTTAGTGACCTGTCTTTTGTGCAAACCAGCAGGGACCTGATAATAATTGAAAGATGACAAATACAGTTAATGGAAATGTTCATTTGAAGTGTAGAGTGAATGACTGGAGCTCTGCCAATTAGGGCGGAGTAGTGCTAATACGTCTAAGAAAATGGAGACAGTTTAAATTAGTCTTCTTCCATGCAGGAATTAAATTATGCAATAGACTCCTGAATGTCTTAACAGGGCCTGCTTGAATACTTTGTTTGTTTGGCATATAACAATGTGTTGTGTAGTGGGAACTTGCATTTTTGGCATTCAGTAGCTACAGTATTTTTAGTCTTTTTGGCATTTAACATTTCTATAAAAGCAAGATTTGGAACAGAACTGCCAAGTTTTAGAGTATATGATTATTATTTTAGGGAATGAGAGAAAGTCTGAAGGGGAAGTCAGGCAGGCAGGAAAAACATTCAATGATTTGCAGTGTAATATCTTAAATGATTTAAGATATCATTAAAGTGTATTTGTGGAAGCAGACTGAAATGTGAATGGTCTAATTGGTGAGCCAACTAAAAGACAAAGATGATTTGGAAAAATAATAATAAAGTGAATGCATAATGTAGGAGGAAATGTTTAGATATAGATGCAGCAAAGACCACTGAAATTGGAAGTTACCATCATTTTCTGATTTCCCAAACAGTGGGTAACCATTTTGTGGTGGCTCTTTTGCAGTAGTTGACATACCACAACTGCTGAAGTACTTTGGATTATGTATAGCAGTGGTTCCCAACATGGGATACGTGTACCTCCGGGAGTATGAGTGAAATCATTTAGGGATACATGAAAAAAACGTTGAATAATGCTGGGAAAAGTATAAAGTATAAGCCATTCTTGGAGGACATCACAACTTGATGCAGTTCTTGATTGCCCATGGTGTTGGCATTCCTGTCCTGGAACCTTAAGGTCTGGGGATGGGGGAATCAGAGATAAAGAGAAGAGTGGCAAACAAGGTGAATGTCTGGCTGCCATTGGCCCACAACCTTTTTTTAAAAAAAGAGTGTTTCTCACACACATATGCATCCACAGCAGTTGCTGTGACCCTAGCCTTACCCACACTAGGCAGCTTCTTGGGCCTTGCATGCGTCTTCTCTGTCTCTCTCTCCACAAGGAGAAAGTGCGCCCAGTGGAGACATCCAGTTCCACTCCAAATCCATTTGAGGGAGGGACATGCAGCACTAGTTGCTCCTCCTCATACCTTCAGCCAGGAGCAAACCAGATCCTGAGACCACAGAGAATGTTTAGTTGGGGAACTGGGCATGATGGGATGGAGAGACCCAGGCAGGGTGGCTGGCCTGACACTCTGCCTTTCCTTCTGTGGGTGTGGCCAGAGCTCACAGAAGCTTTCTGACATGGCTTTTCCCCCTTAAACAAAGGATGTGGTTGTGGAGAGGGGTACAATTTATGGTAATAGGCTGCCAACAGGTACACAAGTTAAAAAAAAATTGGGAAGCACTGATCTATATGTACGCAATTTTGAGAGTGAGAAATTGGTTAGGATGCTTTTTATACAATGATGTAGCACCAAGTTAAAGATCTTTACATCCCAAAAATTTTAAAACTGCCCTTTGGAAGTAAGTCAGTGGCTATGAGGTACTAGGGTTGGAATCTAAATGAGCCTGTTCGGCTGTTGGCACATTTATTTTTATTACAGAAATATGTATAGTTTTTCAGTAGAAATTTCCAGGATTTTTTATATAGAGCAGTCCAGCCATTTTGCTTCAAGAAGAAAAGACTGAAAAGAGCTATGTGGACTTCAAGGTCAGCATCTAAAACCTTTCTCCTAGTACTTCTACCAGCTTTTTCTTTAATTTTTCAACATTAGCAGTAAATTACATGATTACTATCTTATTTGGGTAATCTAGTTCAAGATAATAGTTTTATTACCCTTCTGATCTTTAAAAATTACTGTGTCAAAATGTCCTATGAGTTGGTGGTAGATCTTGGTCCAGGATGTCCTCACCAAGTGAGTTAAGGTAAGTGTCTGCAAGATAGTGTCTGTTTCGTGGTGGCACCTTGTCTGTGTGATATCCTCCCTAGAGAGGTCCACTTG
Source organism: Ctenosaura bakeri (assembly GCA_948474755.1). NCBI lineage: Eukaryota > Metazoa > Chordata > Lepidosauria > Squamata > Iguanidae > Ctenosaura > Ctenosaura bakeri. The sequence goes on along the minus strand of CAOLHI010004889.1, from coordinate 84,852 downwards.
GCACCCACACTGTTTTTTTTTATCCCAAAGAAGATCTTTTTCTCCTCCCAGACAGAGGAAAATAGCAAAGCACTATTTTAGGACTTTTAGGCCTCTACACTGTTTTTCCTGGCAGTTTTACTTTGGTTGATTTTATTATATGCTGCCCTGTTTTATCCCCTGATGCTGGTATTTCTTTCAGTTATGTTATCTTCTGCTATCTTATTATTGGTTTATTGTGCTTTTATATCTTATTTTTTTGGATATACTTAAGAAAACTTTGGCTACTATTAGTTTAAAAGTATAGACGTTATCATGCAGTGGTTACATTACAACACTTGTCTTTGTCTGTTAACTGGAGTAGCTAAGTGAAGTAGAACATGAGAAATACCTTTGTCTTAACATCTGAACAGCACATAGCAATGGCCTTCCAATTCATACATTTCTTGGGTGCCGTTTGTCGATAAGTGAGTTGGCTGACCCACTGCACTAAATCCTCATTTTCTCTTGCAGCTTCTTTCCCTTTTGTTTGAAGATTTATTCAAAAAATTTAACTCTGAACTGAAGAAGATTGCTGATCAAGTGATTCCTAAGCAGAGGGCAGCCCAATTTGATGTTGTTAAGCACATGCGGCAAGATCAGATCACCAATGGTATGGTGAATGCCATCTCTACTGTAAGTGTTTCATTTATTTTTGGAAGGTGTAGCTTCTCAGTTACTTGTAAAAACCAGCCAGCTCTGGTTAAAAGCTTCTGAAGTTCTTGAGGAAAAAATGGCACACTGATCTTCTTCTTAGACTTTCCATTATCCTGATCTAGTAATGTATCAAACTATTTTAACAGATAGTGTTAAAGCTAGAGATTTGTGTTATCTTCCTGACTACTATTGGTATTATTGAATCATTACATTTGTCTGTCTTTCTCCTTAAATTGTAATGCTGTCATCAGACAGACCCTAGTTTTCCAGGTGTCTACCATGACAGATGTGCTAGCATCTTTCTTCTTTTGTCTATCTTACTAAGACGTTTTAATACTCACAGAATGCAAGAAATTTTTAAAAACATCCTGTTCTGTATTCAGGGTACCTGCACTTGAATTCAAAATGTGTAGGCACCTTATCAAGAGTGAAAGGTAAATTTTCTGTTTCAGGTTCTCTCTTTAATACAGCAACTATTTCCCTCTGCAAGGTTAGGGGACCTCTTACAATAGTCTGCTTTAGAGACTAATGGGTAGGTACTAAGGGATTCCACAAGGCTCTGGAAAAAAGTTTGGCTTTCATTACCATCAACCGTTGGCTTTTCTTAAATTTTGACCTTTAGGGTAATTGGTCACTGAAGAGATTCAAGATGGATCGTCAAGGTGTAACTCAAGTATTATCCCGCTTATCCTATATATCTGCTTTGGGAATGATGACCAGGATCTCTTCTCAGTTTGAAAAGACCAGAAAAGTGAGTGGTCCTCGATCTCTGCAGCCATCTCAGTGGGGTATGCTGTGCCCGTCAGATACTCCTGAGGGAGAGGTAAGCACTGTGAACTTAATTTCCTTCTCCCTTCCACAGTGGGAGTATCCTTACAGCACAAGGATACAGAAAGACCCTGGCTTATCATGAATAACCTGTGTACTGGTGTTTGCTGCTCCATTTCACCTGCTTGCAATGGGAACAGCTAAGAACATAGAGTGTTCTGTGGGTTCCCACAACATGGCAGGCCAGGTATCCTCAGCACCCTGGTTTGTTATGGATAAGTAGGATGCTAGTACAGTTGTCTGTCTTTGTTTTGGAAGGAAGGCAGTACAGCAGAAGGCAAAACTTGAAACAGCCAAGTAGTTCAGAAGACAATAAAAGACATGTCAAACAGTATTTTAAAAGTATTGTTGTGGACAGGATCTCTGTTGTTCAGCCAAGGATCCTTGGAACCCTGGCCTTAGCCAGTGGTTTTGGTTAATTGAGGGAGAGGGCACATTCATGCAGTTAAAGGGCCATTTTCACTTTCTTTTGCCTTTTTCCAACTTAGGGCAGCCCTCAGTGCTGTCCTTTATGGTAACTGTACTTTTAGGAACTAGAAGTCACTTCCAGCAGCTGGAGGGGTGATTTCCTACTGTTTTGGAGTGGGTGAAGGGCCCAAAACTGCATCAGAACACAACGTTGTACACCCTTGGAGGTATTTTCTTTTTCCGCCAGTTTTTAAAAGTTTGCACTCAGAGTTTTGGTCAGGTTGTGTGTTGGAGGAAGAAGTTTCACTGGTGCTGCCATGGGATTCCCACACCAGTTTATTGTACCATCTGGCTGTAAACAGCATCCCTCTCCTTCTTGTTTATTCACTCCCAGAAAATCAGGACAGGAAGCCAAGACCAAACCACGGATTATTTCTTTGGCTTGTTGGAAAAACAAACCAGAGAAAGTTGAACCAGCATGCTGCTTATTTATAACAAGCCAGGGTTCTGAGGATCCCTGATTTGCCATTTTATGGGAACTCACCAAAAGTGTTAAGCTGAACAATAGACATTCTGTCCACAGCAGTACTTGTAAAGCACTGTTTGATATGTCTTGAAAGACAATAAAGACATCTCAAGCAGTGTTTTAAAAATTTTGCTTTCTATTGTACTGCCTTTCTTCTTTCCCTCCTCTTCTGTACCTTCATCCCTCCAAACTGAGGGAGGTCTCACACATGTGCATGTCTAGTAGTGTTCCCCTTAATATCAAACTGACTCTTGCTGGAATGTCCACAGTTCTCAAAAATGAGACAGGCCTTTTCTGCTACAATTCTAGGTGATAGTTGAGTTCTATAACTTTAAGTTGGGTCGCTGAAATACTTTGACTGTAATCTTCTGTTTAATTACAATATGAAGTCACTCACAAAAGAAGCCTACTGCATTTTCAGCAAGACTAATGTGTGGTGCAGTGTGACCTAGCTGCTGCTATATCATAGACCTTAGCATACTTGATTTCCCTCATACACTTGAGAACAGTCCAAAGAAGGTTTTCACTTGTGTGTATTTATTCAGCTGTCCAGCTGAGCTTGGTTACTCTTATCCCAAAGTAGGAATTTCAGTCTTAAGGCCCATGGTGATCAAGTGAATTTAAGTTCATTGCAATTAAGGCTGCATGCCTACATGCTTTTTTTTTTTTTTTTGAGAGTCCCACTGGAACTCATTTTGGTTTTATTTCTGTCTCAAATATATATATAGATTACATTTTTTTAATTGTTTATTTTTTTTATTTTTTTAAATAATTTTATTAAGTTTCGCTAATAAAAAACATCATCTCAAATTGTACTTTTACGTGTAATGTTTTACATTTATGATTCCTATTCTGTTTCTTTAATTAGTATTTAGTTGTGAGAAACTGGTCAGAATTTAGTCACACCAAACACAGATGGCAATGACTAAGTTTGCAGATTGTGGTGTTCATGGAACTGGAGAAAGTTACCATGTACCTATATGTCTTATTTAGGGGGAGAGGGATTCTGGCCTTCTGATGTGTTACTATTAGCTATCAGTGTATGAGTTCATATAAACTCACAGTATATGCATTCATTTCTTTTTTAAAACTTGTGGTTGTTGTTGTTTTTTTTCAGGCCTGTGGCTTGGTTAAAAACCTAGCATTGATGACTCACATTACAACTGATATGGAAGATGGCCCTATTATTAAATTAGCTGGTAACCTTGGAGTAGAAGATGTAAACCTTCTTTGTGGGGAAGAACTTTCATATCCAAATGTGTTTCTTGTTTTCCTTAATGGTATGGCACTTCTGGAAAATGTTTGATTTTTTATCTAGAAAAGTAGATAGAAGATGGATTATTAGCATGCAGTTGTGTGTCTTTTTCACCTTCTTAAGTTAGGTTTGTGTCAGTGCTGCTTCATACAATGAGATTTTTAATAACTTTGGATACTAAGACAAATAGTACATATGGAATAGTTTCTTGCTGTGTAATACTGTGTTCACAATCACCTTGATAGAATCTGTGACTCTTTCTTCCTAAAACCTGTTTTGGGACAGCTGCTCTCTGCAAATAACTGCAAAGCTACAATGTTTGAACAAAATGTTAACATTTAAAGACCAGAGTATTTAGAGTAGAGCCAATTTTATGGGCCTCTGTGGTCAATTCCTAGTGTATGAACTGTGATTAAGAAACTGCCCTTATTCTGTGTGTATGTCATGTATTTGAAGAGACAGTACACTAGCACAAAGTAGAAAGGAGAACTGCTTCTGCTATGTGGCCAGAGACTACTTTTTTATAATTGGCCCTTGAATAGCTATTAATTTATTAATTTATTTGGGGTGGAAGTATTTAGAATGCAAATTGGCACAGGGAGCTAGATGTTACACCATAGTGACTTTGTTAAGGACTCATTGATTTTGCAGCAACTTGTACAGAAATTAGAAGCAGACTTAAAACACATGCAACACTTAAGATTAAAATAAATTTTAACTTATAGGATTATTTCAAAAGAATTTAGGATTAAAATAACTTCAGGAATTTGGACTTTCATCAGCAAGAAAAAAACTACATTTCCTCTTTGAGTTCCATGATATTTGCGATCCTAGGAGTTCAAGACACTAGAGAAATGGATGGAGGAATGTATGCATGAAAAAGGCAGTTTCCCTCACTGTACCATAATTATGGCATTGCCTCCCCAACAATACATTCTTAGAAACACAATCCTTAATGAAGACCTAAACTATTAGCTGTAGTAGTAGTTATTCACAGTAACAGAATAACAGAGTTTAAACAAAAATATTCTTAGGGCTAGTAAGAGTTTGGTGGGTGGAGCTGTAATAAAGTTGCATGTAGACTAGTTGAGTTTATTTGTAGATCTAAAAAGGGTTTAGGACATTTTAATAAAAAGAGTATTCCCCCTTCTGATATTATGTATCAACTCTGAGCCTGGAAGCCCAAGTCTCAGCAGTAGATAAGAATGCATTTGCACAACTAAGGCTTGTGCGCAAGCTGTGCCCCTTCCTTGAGATGTCAGACCTGGCCATGGCGACACATGCCTTGGTTACATCCCGGCTGGATTACTGTAACGCGCTCTACCTGGGGCTGCCTTTGCAAAGTGCTTGGAAACTTCAGCTGGTCCGAAGAGCTGCAGCTAGGTTGTTAACTGGAGCTGGTTACAGGGAGCATACAACACCCGTGCTGCAACAGCTCCACTGGCTGCCAGTGTGTTTCCAGGCACAATCCAAAGTGCTGGTGATGACCTTTAAAACCCTATACAGCTCAGGTCCAGATTATTTGAAGAACCATATCCTCCCCTATGAACCAGCCTGGATGCTGAGATCTGCAGGAGAGGCCCTTCTCTCAGTCCCACCACCCTAACAGGTGTATTTGGTGGGAACATGGGAAAGGGTGAAAGAGGGAGAAAGAGTTTGTGGGAGGGGATGTTTTTTATTTTTTATTGTGATCAGTGTTTTTATTAGTATTTAAATTTTATTTTTAATAATACTATTTAATTCATTTTAATTGTTGTATAAAGTTTTACTTGTATCTAGTTTTTAAAATTTTGTAGGCCACCTTGGTTCTTGCATAAGGAGAATGACAATTTTTTTTGTATGGTTTTATCCGTACTGTGTTTGCTTCTGTTCAGTAAGCTGACTTGAGTCCCATGTTGGGGCTTTGGGGGAAAATATTAACTAAGTAAGCCCAAACTGTAAGCACTCCCATTGCAAAAAGCTACCTAAATTCCACACTTATTTCTAAGAAATTCACTGGTGACTTTGTTAAGTGATCAGTTTTCAAGTCCTCTTAAACTGAACTTCAAACTGAAAATAGGAAATGAAGTAAACATGCTATATTTTCTGTTAACCCCCATCTGTCTCAAAGGCAATAGAAATCTGGAGCAGGAGAACAAGATGAGAATCTATAACATAATTGCTTATAACATAATTGTTTCTTGAACAGGCAACATTCTTGGTGTCATTCGAGATCATCAGAAACTGGTCTACACATTTCGGTTGATGCGTAGAGCTGGTTATATCAATGAATTTGTTTCCATTTCAACAAATCTGACAGACAGATGTGTGTATATTTCCTCTGATGGAGGAAGGCTGTGCCGGTAAGCATCTTTAGCATCCATTGTATCTGCATCAATATGTTTTATCTCTAAATGCTGTATCATGTTTGTTCAATGCATCTGCAAGGACAGGTTTACACACGCACGTGCGCGCGCACACACACACACACACACTATACTTGACTGCCAAAGAGCCACTGCGTGATTAAAAAGCCAATCATGTAAATTGCACTGATCTTAATTGGCACTGGATGACCAGTTAGTTTTAACTAGTTCCCCAGTTTTGTTGTGGCTTTTTTCTTTAATCCCTTTGCAGTTGTTCAGTTCTTGCCTTCAACATTTGAAAGCTCTAATTAGCCTCTAAATGATTAGGGCTTGGACTTTTGGAGTGGAATCCCCAAGTATATTGTAGTTATTTACTGCACACTGCAAGAGCATCTTGTACAAATAGCAACAGCCCTTGACGTTTCGATTGTGCATGCCATTCTTTGTATCTGTGTTTCCGTGGGATGGTAGTAGTGGAAACATTTCAGTGTTCCAATTGTGGCTTGAAAACTTATAGTTCAGCTTTATAATTTAGTGTCCTGTCAAACATTTTATACTTCTCTCTTCAGTATGGAACTAGTATTCTATAAGTGAATTTAACTGAATGACTAATCAATATGTTGCATTTCTTGTGTTTCCAAAATGCTTTTCACTGATTATAAGCAGCATTGTACGTTTTGGTGTAGATCTTCTGCATGATATAATTGATTTGATGTAACCAATCATTTTATATTTATAGATATATTTTGAGGAGCAGCAACCTTCAGTAATGACATCCTAGCTGTAAAGTTGTTAAACTCAGACATTAACCTGAGTTTAAAAGTAATTCCACTGTAATAAAGTGATTGATAAAAGCAGAATCTGTGTGATCTGAGGTTCTCAAAGGGCTTACCAAACCTATAGAGCCTCAACTCTCTTTTTCAGAGCCAGTTTTGATTGGACGGCTTTTAATTTTAAGTATGTACTGGAAACCAGCATACAAACATAGGTTTTGCTCATACCAAGTCAAACCACTGGTTCACCTGGCTCAGGACTACCTAAACTGACTGACAGTAGCTCTCCCAAGTTTCTGTCAGGAATCTCTCCCAGCATGACCTGGAAATGGCAGGAATTGAACTTGGGACATTTATATCCTCTATTGTGGAGGATGTTCCATTGTGGAGCTGCTGCTCTTCCTCAAATAGCCTTAAAACAATGGTGGAAATTATGTGCCCTAGGAGTGGTGAAGTCCACTGTATGGCCCTCACCACTGCTAGATTCCCCTGACATCACCCCAGTTCAACAAAACTTCAACCTAAAAGTTAAACTTTGAGCCAAACAAAGTTCCTGTGGGGTGCAGTTTTGCATTTAACTGCTCCCCACCAGCCCCAGAGGCAGAGATCAGTACAAATAATAAGTGGAAATTACTGTAATGTCACTTCCAAAATGATGGGATGCAGCCTACATGGGGAGAGGAGAGACCCAAAAATGGCCCTCAGCCTTTCTACAAACATCCACTCCTGTTTTAACAAGAAGTTATTTTTTCTTTTTAAAAATGGCCTTCCGTCTCCCATCCTCCATACTCATTTAGATTTTTAATATAATTTGTTGTGGTTAATTGCCATCCAGTCAACTTTGACTAAGGATGTCCCTGTGAATTGGAGATCTCCAGATCACCTTGTTATCAACAGCCCCACTCAAGTCTTGCAAGCTCAGGCAGCTGTGCCTATCTATCCTGTAATGTGGTTTCCCCCTTTATTACTGCCTTCTATCTCACCAAGCATCATTGTCTTTTCTAAAGAATCATGTCTTCTCATGATGTATACAAACTATGACAGTCCCAGTTTAATATGTATATTTTATTTAAACTTTCAAAATCCCAACAATTAAATAATTCAGTATTTTAAATTGGCAGTTTTAATCATTAGTATCAATGTGCACAATTCTCTCTGATGTAACCATATCGTTATCATACATTGTTGTCCATTCTTTTTACTAAAATACTGTTTAAAATATTTTGCCATGACAACACATCCTTATCATAAATGCCATAAATCCAGCATCCCAAGACCACTTCGGAGTGGGACTTGCCAGTGATTGTTGGGATCATGCTTTTAGTTTGTACTTCTGCTTTGCAAAATAACAGGCTAATAATCTAGACTGCTGGATGGCAAGCTCATTGTGAAGTGCATGAACATCTGCCACAACATGGAACTGAAAGAGGAATCCCCTCTTTGTCTTCCATGTGTGAATTCTCCACTATATTCTTGATTTTTTTCATACTTTCTTCAATAATGTTCTTCTATAACTTAATTGTTAATTGTATGATTATTCTATCTAGCTTTTCTTGAAGGCATACTGAGTCCCAGCAGCTTGGAGTTTTTATCCTCCTTCATCACGCTAACCATAAAGCTCTATCATATTCCTCAAGGTGGTAGACCCCATTGTCAGTATGATCTTTGTGTTCATCTCTTTGATGACAGGAAACACATTCACTGTATATTAATTAACTTTTCTCCTTTATCCTAATCTAGACCCTATATTATTGTGAAGAAGCAAAAACCTGCAGTTACTGAGAAGCATATGGAAGAACTTGCACAAGGTTATAGGTAAGCAATTAGGCAAGATGTACCTTGTCTATTTTATTCTGTAGTTATAGATGTGCAAAAAATAGGAGGAACAGCATTTCATACTCATTATATAATTAAAAATAAAATTTAAAACATAAGACAAATCAAATCCTTTTGTACCATTCCTACTGGGACATAACGCAGGATGTTTCTTTTGCATAGAGAAAGTCATGGGTCTAGTCTGCAAGATTAGGGCTGGAAAGTTACCAGTCTGAAATCCTGGACAGCCAGTTTCAGTTCAGGGTAGATGGTACTGAGTTGAGACAGACCAGTGATCTGATTCTGTATAAGGAGCTTTCCTGCATTGTTACATATCAGAGCACAAGATCAACTCATTTAAAAACCCTTCTTCTAATTTCATTTTTAATCCTTCTTCTAATTTAATGCTGATACATGTGTCTGTTTGCCTTCCATGAGCACCTGCCTTAGTCTTAATGTGGAGTTATAAATGGTTTTGAAATACTACTGTTCTACTTTCAGGAATTTTGAAGACTTTTTACATGAAAGTCTTGTTGAATATCTGGATGTAAATGAGGAAAATGATTGCAATATTGCCCTGTATGAACATACTATCAATAAGTAAGTGTTTTGTGTTATTAGACTATTGCACAAGTGGTATTGGCATATGAATGTCTTGTATCAGGAGTAGCTTACAGGACTAAGAAAACAGGGAATCTTAGATGTGTTTGCATCTGTGATAATAATAAAGTATGTTTTTGTGTGCATGTGTGTGTGCGTTTAAGTCATCTGTCATCTTTCGACAACTCCCATGAATCTGATAGGGTTGTCTTAAGGCAAAGAACACTCAAAGGTGGTTTTGCCAGTTCCTTCCTCTGAAATATAACCTACAGTAGCTGGTATTCACTGGCAGTTTCTCATCCAAGTCATAACCTGAGCTGACCATGCTTAGCTTCCAAGATCAGATGGAATCTGGTGCCTTTAGGGTATTTATGTCAATGTATATTTATATTCACATGTTTATTAAAGATGGTCCTCAAGGACATTTATGATCTTACTTGTCATTTTTTTGAGAATTACATAGTTCCAGAACACCACATGAACACACTCATCAGGCTTCTGAACAAATTTGCTTCCCTTTTTAGTTCCAGTATATTTCTCCGTAGATCAAGGAAATCCCAAGATCGAGAAAAGTAGCTAAAATTATTGTCCCACAAAGTATAATAGATGTAATTTTAGAGTAACTTGGAGTGCATGTCTTTGAGTTGTCATTCCTTTCTTAACTGTCTAAGTTTGTGAGTTTTCCATTTTCCTTACCCACAAAAGCCCTGGAATAACTGTTTGATCCTTCTACTTTGTAAATATGTGACCTTTGAGCAATAACTGGTGGTTTTTCTCCCGTTATTAAGAGATACAACGCATCTAGAGATAGAGCCTTTCACTCTTCTTGGCGTGTGTGCTGGCCTTATTCCTTACCCTCACCATAACCAGTCTCCAAGAAACACTTACCAGTGTGCTATGGGGAAGCAAGCTATGGGTAAGTCATCTGTGTCTCAAATCACAGAGGTTATAATATCATGTAAGCCAGTGCAGCATTATGTTATCTTATGGATGCAATCCTATGGTTCCTGGTGGTCATCCCAGGCACCATAGGATCTATCCTTAGAAGCTTCCTTTAAATTATGACAGAAAGGTCTGCTGTCATATCACCTTAGAAAAGACAAAAAGGGTGTGTATCACAAAAGGCTTTGGATCTACTGAATAGCAATAGCATGTGTATTTCTATACCTCTTATCATCTAAGTGCTCTCTAAGTGGTTTACAATGTGTTAGCTAATTGCCCCCAACAAACTGGGTACTCATTTTACTGACCTATGGAAGGATGGAAGGCTGAGTCAACCTGGAGGCCAGCAGGATCGAACTCACAACCTTGTGGCTGCAGTACTGGCATTTAACCACTGTGCCACTAGGGCTACTGAAGGTTAAAGTCCTCCCATTTCCCTGACTTGCCACTGGCCTGTATGGGAGATACTGGGGTAAGGAAGGAGGATAACCTTTATCTTGAAGGGGGGTAATAAAACGGGGACAGACTGCTTCCCCCTTTCTGCCCTGCCAGGTCTACTCTGGTAGGGCTTTGGATTTCACAGTTCAGCTGTCATAGATTCTCTCTCTCTCCTTCCCTTACCCGTTGGATAGCTCTATCATCCGTGTTTCAGAATTAGTTAGCCTGTTTTCCCATAATGGCATATAACATTCAATTCCAATTGTAGAAAAGACTCCATTGTTGGACAGTTTTTAAAGATGTTAAAAATAGTATCACATATGGTTGCTTTTTCTAAATCCTTAGAGAATTGGCAATGAATGTTTTTGTGTTTTATGCTACAAGGTTCTACACTCTCCTCTTTCTTCTTTTTATTTGAAGGAAAACAAAAATTACACAAAGACTGAGGACATGGACAAGAGATTTTCTCTAAGCAGCTAGTGTGTTCTGTTTTTCATTATTGCTGACCAATTCTATAATAGTTAAAACTGTTTTTTCCTCCTTGCAGTGGAAATGTAGCAATAATAATAATAATTATAATAATAATAATAATAATAATATATTACTATTATATATTTATATATATTAATTATAATTATATATTATAATTATAATTATAATTATATATTATAATTATTATATATAATTATAATATTATAATATAAAAATAATATAATAATAATAATAATAATTATTATTATTATTATTATTATTATTATTATTATTATTATTATTATTTATTTATATCCCGCCTCTCCCGACGGATCGAGGCGGTACTACAACAGTATATCAAATACATTAAAAGCAGTTAAAACATAATCCATCCTCCCCACCCACCAACCCATCTAAAACCCCCTAAAACACATTAACTATTAAGAACAAGAGGACAGTTGGTGGGAGGCGGTGGAGTACCAGTCTAGGAAGGCCTGTTGGAAGAGAACAGTCTTGACTGCTTTTTTAAAGCAGTCAAGACTGGTAATATGCCAGGTCTCTTCCGGCAGGCCATTCCATAACTTGGGAGCAATAGAAGAGAAGGTCCTCTGGGTAACCGCAGCCAACCTAGTTCTGACTGGCTGCAGTAAGTTCCTCCCAGAAGACCTTAATGTGCAGAGCGGATTATATGGGAGAAGGCGATCCCGCAGGTAGGCTGGCCCCAAGCCATGAAGGGCTTTAAAGGTAAGAACCAACACCTTGTACTGTGCCCGGAAACTAATAGGCAGCCAATGTAAAGACTTCAGAATTGGTGTTATATGGTCAGTTTTAGATCTTCCAGTGACCAACCTGGCTGCCATATTCTGAACTAACTGAAGTTTCTGGACTAAGCACATGAGTAGCCCTATGTAGAGCGCATTGCAGAAGTCAAGCCATGAAGTTACCAGCGCATGCACCACTGTTTTTAGGTGTTCCAGGTCCAGGAAGGGGCGCAGCTGGCGTATCAGCTGAAGCTGATAGCAGGCACTCCTGGCCGCGGCATCTATTTGAGCTGTCATCTGAAGTGGCAAGTCCAGGAGCACCCCCAAGCTGCAGACACAGTCTTTCAGGGGAAGTGTGACCCTGTCTAGAACTGGTTGACAAACCTCCATACCTGGGCTAGGGCCCTTAACAGCAAGTACCTCTATCTTATCTGGATTCAACTTCAGTCTGTTTTTCCTCATCCAGTCCATTACTGCTTCAAGACATTCATTTAGAGATGAGATGCCATCCTTAGTTGATGCTCTTATCCGAGGCATGGAGAGATATATCTGGGTGTCATCAGCATACTGATAGCACCTTGTTCCATGCCTCTTGATGATCTCTCCCAGCGGTTTCATGTAGATGTTAAATAGCATTGGGGACAGGACGGCGCCCTGAGGGACATGAGATTTGAGCTCCTTTTTCGAGGAGCAGCTGTCCCCAAGCATCACCATCTGGTATCTACCTGAGAGGCAGGACTGGAACCACTTAAGTGCAGTGCCCCCGATCCCCAGCCCTCTGAGGCGTTCCAGAAGGATACCATGGTCTATGGTATCGAAAGCCACTGAGAGGTCTAAGAGTACCAGCAGGGTCACACTTCCCCTGTCGATACCTAGGCGAAGATCATCCACTCTAAGGCGACCATGGCAGTCTCGACTCCATATCCTGCCCCAAAGTCAGTTTGAAATGGATCTAGATAATCTTTCATCCAAGACAGCTTGGAGCTGAAGACCAACAGCCCTCTCGATCACCTTGCTTAAAAATGGAAGATGGGAGACTGGTCTATAATTATTCATGTCCAGGGGATCTAGGGAGGGCTTTTTTCGAAGCGGCCGTATGATCACTTCTTTTAAACAAGCCGGAAAATTGCCCTCCCTGAAGGATGCATTAATAATATGTCTTAAATGAGTCTTAATGGCAACTCCTCCCTGGACGACCAGCCATGAAGGGCAGGGATCAAGAGGGCAGGTTGTCTTTCTTACCTTTCCAAGGAGCTTGTCTACGTCCTCAGTACTCACTGACTGAAACTGATCCAGTATAATCCTGTTCACAGAGTCGCCGGACACTCCATTTGTAACTTCTGCTATAACACCGGCATCCGAGTTGGCTCTTATCTGAGAGATTTTATCTGCGAAATGATTATTCAAAGCATCACAGCAAGCTATGCTAGGTTCTAACAACGAGTTCAGGGGAGTGGGTAACTGAGTCAGATCCCTTACCACCCTGAACAGCTCTGCTGGATGACAAGTCGCAGACGCAATACGTGCAGAGAAGAAAGTCTTCTTCGCTGCATCTATTGCCACTCGATAGGAATGAAGGAATTCTCTATAGCGTGTCCTGTCAGATAAGAGTCATTATTTCCACCAGTTGCGCTCTAGTCGTTGTCCAACCTGCTTCATATTCCTGAGTTCTACTGTATACCAAGGATTACGATTTGAAGCTGGCTGGAAAGGATGCTTGGGAGCAATCGTGTTGATATCCCTAGTAAGATCACAATTCCAGGTATTAACTAGGGCTTCCACAGGATCACCGGCAATACCAACCATAAGACCCTCCAGGGCTTTCTGGAATCCAGTAGGTTCCATTAGCCTTCGAGGGCGGACCATTCTAATAGGTCCACCACCCCTGCAGGGGCGTATAGCAGCCCTAAGTCTAACCCTGACCAGGAAGTGATCTGTCCATGACAATGTGGTGGCATTTATTATCTCCACCCATGGCTGTGCCTGTTCCGTACTAAAGACAGCATCAAGGGTATGACCTGCACAATGTGTTGGCCCAGAGGCTAATTGGGATAGGCCCATGTTTGTCATGGATGCCATGAACTCCCGAGCCGCACCTGTCAAACTGGTCTCAAATGGGATATTGAAGTCGCCTAGAACCAAAAGTCTGGGCGACTCCAACACCGACACCAGCTCTGTCAGCTCGGCCAGGGAGTCTGATGGGCAGCGGGGTGGTCGGTACACTAACAGAATCCCTAGACTATCCCTTGCCTTCAGGCTCAGATATATACACTCGAAATGGTCTGTTTTTCAGACAGGTATCCTGGTCAGAATAAGATTGTCTTTGTAAACCAAGGCTACTCCACTCCCCCGCCCACTTCCCCTTACCTGCTCATTGACAGAATATCCGGCTGGCAAGGCCTGGACCCAGGTTGTGCCCTCTTCCATTCTAGACAAATCTGGAAATTCTAGAACTCGTGGATTACTGGTGATTTCTTAACAGAATAGCAAATAATATTAAAGCTACAATTGTTAAGTTACTAAGTAAGAAGGAAGTCCAAGCTGAGGAAGTCATGTTTGTGAGTTAATGTGCCTGAGGGCACTGTCCCACCTTAGAAATGTATGTGCTGTAACCTTATGTTACTGACAGCACATGGATATGCTTAAATCTTTGCCAGCCAGTATATGGCATTAATAGTCATATAAATTAATAATTCACAACACAGTCTAACTTTCAGCAAAAAGACCCGCAATAAATAGTTTACAGAGATGGGTGCTGTCTGTGTGCTCTATAGATCATTACATGAATGAATTACAGAATGAATACTGCTGAAGTTGTTTAGATAATGATTTTTTTCCTCCTTTAAATTGGCATAAGAGCTTCAGCTCTGAGAATGCCCGGTTCTCTGGCTCCTGTAGTCTGCCCTGTGCATGTGATTTTGCCCCTTCTCTTGAAGTAAAAGGATACGCTCCTTGTGCATTTGGTCCTCATTTTAACCCTTACATCACACTTTTGGAAAAGTCATTATAAAACACATACAAACTTAAAGTTCTTTAAGAAATGAAACTGTCACTCTCTGGGTTTACAAAGTTTTGTTAATCATTACCCCTCTCCACAATAATTACTTCATTATAGCTAATTCCCACTTATTCCACAGCAATTCTGGGCATAGACCTTGGGTAATTTCTCTGGAACAACTGTATCCAGTACTAGAAAATTGTGTGCTTCTGGCCTCCCATTTGTCTTGAGAAGGCTTGCTGAAGAAAATGAGCTTGGTTTTAAAATAGGTAACCATGAAATGACTTTAAAAAAATTCAGAGCAAGAATCCTAAATATTATCTGATTAAATTCTAAAGCTAAAAAGTATTCCTTCTATGCCACATTTATTTTTACTACAGAAATCTTAGACTTCCAATACTATACTAGAAGTATTTGAAAAATGAAATAATATATATTTTTTAATTTTAATTGCGCTCTCTTTCTTTATCAGGTCTTCCCCCTCCCCCGGAGACTCTATTTTAGAACTATTAGCCTCAGAAGGTTTGGTTAGTTACCACACACAGTTAAGCAGGATCAGTGTGTACAGAAAGCCAATTCAGTATCTGTAGAGTTCTTTTGTAGTTTTCTGTGTGAAGGTCTTTTTTTCTCGTTTTGTTTTCAGTGTCATTTGCAATTCATTGTCTGTGTTTTCTGAGGTTGGTGTATTCAGCTGCTTTGACCCTGGGTCTTGCACATTTAGCTCCTTGGATACAATCCTCTGACGTTACTGCTGACGCTGGGAACACAAAAGCTGCTGAATATCTTTAGTAATAATTTTTTAAAAAGGCTTTGTTTCGTTATACTGTTGCAGAGCACCTGACTGAAGAAAGACCAGGGAGATAAAAGTCCATTTCTGAAGTTGGCATTTTAGAGTCCTGTTTGTTTGTTTGTTTGTTTGTTTCATTTTATACTTTCTACTCTTGTGCTGAACAGTTGCTAAAGACGGCTAGACCTTTCCTTTCACATAGAGGCTCTGTGATCACAGTTGTAGGAAAGTTCTTTCCTTTATCATCCTAGATTTGCTATTGATTGGCATCAGTAACATTTGTGTATATTACGTTTTGTGGCAAATGTTATGAATTTGCTCTTTGAATCTGTCTGTATGATGAATCTTCATAGCAGATGTATGTGTATATATTTTAAAAGTCAGAATTCCCTATAGTCATTTTTGCCCGCCCCCTGCTGCTACTAACTGTTTCTGTATTGTCCTGCAGTAGATACATGTTCAAGTCCATTTAGTCATTTCCTGGGCTGTCAAGAGCTTGGGATTATTGAGATAGCATTTTAACTCCCTGCTGGGAAGGAAGGACATGTTATTCAATATTGTCCCTTTCTGCTCATTTAAGTGCCCATACTACCTCAGAAATGCCATCCTTGGGCTTAGCAAGAGCTAAGGTAAGGGAAATAGATCAGTCCTATAGTACATGAGTGCTCTTAGTGAGTTAGAAGATCAAAGTAATCTTTTGGAAAGTGTACAGTGAGCGTATGCAGGAGGGAAAAATTATTTCAGGTAACAAGATAAGATGGGATAACAGATTTTTAACCACTTACAAGATCACTTTAACATTTTTATGATACGTAATATCTTACTTTTCTTTCACCCCGAGAGACGTTTATCAGGGGGTCCCAAGTGCGCTCCTCTTCCCTAGTTGTTGTTGTTATTGTGTGCCTTTAGGTCATTTCCAGCTTACAGCAACACTAACACAACTCTTTCATGGGGTTTTCTTGGCAAGATTTGTTTAGAAGGGGTTTGATATTTCCTTCCTCTGAGGTGGGTTTTCATGGCCAAACAGAGGCTCAAATGCTGGTCTCCACATGCAAACCACTATATCCCAGTGACTCAATCTGGTGCAAAAACTATTAGGTCCAAAAGCCCAACCGGTGTAGTACTGTTGTGTCACATTGTACAACTCTGTGTATGTGTCAGTTGCTGTTGGTGGAAGTCTCGGCTGCTATGTTTTGCAAGCAGCTAAAATGTCCAGTTGCTCCCGTGACAGTCAGTTGTATGAGCAGTTTGACCCAAGTCCTGAAGTTTCTGTGGAGTGCCAGGAGTGTTCTTTCCCAAACATGCTCCTGAAAAGAGAAATTTTTTACATCTACAATTCTGGGTTGTGGTCATTCTTTCATATCCCTTAGTAGCTAAACTGGGGTAACTATTACATTTACGAGTATATGGCAAGCTGACTTCTAGGTAGTGCTTAGAGGAAAGAAATTGCTGTGGTGATCTCAGAGTAGCTGTAACATACAACAAAAGCTGATGAATTCTTGAGGTAGATGTTAAAAAAGTGGGCAATGTGCTCAGGCCCTCAAGTGTTGTCCAGCCATTTTTTAAAAAAATTGGAAGATTTTTATCTTTAAAAAACAAGTTAGATATCATGGATTATACACCTTTGTTCAGTTGGTAAGCTTGAAAGGAACAATGATGAAACCTTGGATCTTGCTCAGAAATAAATTATTATTGTATGGAGTATTTGTGATTTTTCCTTACATGCAGACAATAACTGAGAATTATATGCAGCAAGAATATTCACTGATTTTTCTGTTGACATTTCCATGCCACCTGTAAACTGTCAGTGTAAACAGCAGTATTATTCTTTGTGGTGTCTGTGATTCACGTATATGGAGCATGTTGTGCCTATGCGTTGAGAAGGGAGCAGGCTTGTTTTCCGCTGCTCCAGAGACTAGGACAAGGAGCAATGGATTCAAGCTGAAGGAAAGGAGATTCCACCTGAACATCAGGAGGAACTTCCTGATGGTCTGAGCTATCCAGCAGCGGAATATACTGCCTCGGAGTGGGGTGGAGTCTCCTTCTTTGGAAGTTTTTTCACAGAGGCTGGATGGCCATCTATTGGGAATGCTTTGATGGGTGTTCCTGCATAGCAGGGGGTTGGATTTGGTGGCCCCTGGGGTCTCTTCCAACTCTATGATTCTATGCAGAGTGCCATGGGAACTTTAACAGCTTGCTGTAGGCTATGCCTTCCTGTCTTTACCACAGTATCTTTCCATCTGCCACAGCAGCAAAATCAATAGCAGTAACATCAAGCATCAACCCCACTATTTTGTTGAACATTGTGTCTTAATTGCAGGTACCATTGGATACAATCAGAGGAATCGCATAGATACTCTTATGTATCTGTTAGCATATCCACAAAGACCAATGGTTAAGACAAAAACCATAGAACTTATAGAATTTGAGAAGTTGCCAGCTGGGCAGAATGCCACGGTTGCTGTGATGAGTTACAGTGGTTATGATATTGAAGATGCTCTTGTTCTCAATAAGGCTTCTTTAGATAGAGGTAAGAAGAATTTGTTGTGTTCTGCCATTCTCCATGAAGGGATTGCTGTGTTCTTTCCTGAGCCCCATACATATGTTACATTAAACCCAGGTGAAGTCAAGTTAACCTATGTAATATCTGAATTGACAAGCCATGATTTGCTTGCTTGGAGCATTGGTTTCGAACCATGGTTTGGTGTAATATTTAAATTGACAAATTATAGTTAAGTCTCACAAACCGTAGTTAAAACTGTTGGCAAATCATAGTTTGCTGTAATGTTTGAATTGGGTCATTGTCCATTCTTTTTTATCAGTGATTTAATGAAGAAAATGTATAACTGAGAAAAACTGACAATGAAACTAACAATGAAAATATTTTAAATTAATATTTAATTAAATATTTAATGGAATTGCTACAGAAAAATGCTTCTCAGAGTGAATCCTGAATTAGCACTTAAGATAAAGAAGTGATCCAGCCAATGGCCTTTTAGGTTCTGTGTATTTCACTCAAAAATATTTAAGCACGTATTTTAGCTTTTCCTTCAAACCTGTTGGGACTTTGTCTGGATCATGCCTTAAATGTTGTTTTTCCATAACAATGAAACCTAATAAGATTTCAGCTCTGGATGTTTTAGCAGAAAAAAGACATGTGTTGAACATTATTATGAATTTGATAACTGGAAAAATAATTGGCCTAAATCCAGTTGTTAGTCACTATTAGAAGAGACTATTGAATGGAGGGAATTTACGTGTGTTGGTTTACCAAGATCTCATTGATGCAAAGTGTCTCTAGTTGGCATCAACAATTGAGTTTAAGCTGTTGTATTACATCAAGTGAAACGGACAAAGAACTCCCTAATATTAAACTGGCTATCAAATCTATATGGCTAATCATTAATACAATTCTTGTATTAATCAACGGTGTTTATAGGTACAATTGCAATGCAACGTGTTCTTTAGCCAAATTAGCATCTAACCAAAATAACATATTAAATGCTGTTGGGTGAAGATATATGCTATGGTAATCAGTAAGCATTACTTATATTCATTTTAGTCAGGCGTCTCTGGATGAGAATGCTTTTACTATTGTACTATCATTTTTTTGATGCCATTTCTACTGTGAAATGTATAATATTATAATGTGCCTAAGGTATACTCTGTGTGGCCAAAAAACTTTTGTGCTAGCTTGTACTAATACACTCTAGCACACTTTCCCCATACTTACACCCTTCCTGCTGGTTGCCAGGCAACTATACTAGTATTGCTAGACATGTATCTTTGGCATTAATGTCTGCACACTTAATTTATTCTTTTTTTCTGAAACAATGGCAGACATGATTTAAAGCAGAATGTTTTCCTTATGGTAGACAAGTAATATTAGGGGGAAATCAAAGACTGACTGGAATTACTAGGTATAAATGTGAACGATACAAAACATAAAATCTATGTTTCAGTTTGTAATCTGAAGTACATTTAGCAACATTATCCATTTGCTTACAAATATGAATATGCTTCAACAATATCTTGAGCCAGTTGTGGTTAATGAAAGAAACCCAATGTATTTATATTATTTATTTTTAAGTCTGATTTCTTAAAAGCAAAAGTTATCAGTGTCGCAGCTTCTTTTCTAAGATTTGTAGAAAAGCAATTCAGGAAGATATCACAGAAAAAGAGTTAATCTTGTGGGTTCTTGGTATTTTGCTGAAATCTTTAACTGCAAGTTGCAAAATGAACAGCTAAATCTTAGTTATGTCTCAATCCTATTAAAGTTTAACTTAAGATTTTCAATATTCTTTTTTCAGAAATGTAAACTATAATCAGATTTCATGCTTCTATCGTAATTGCTTCCTGGTTCTTAAATTTTACACGAAGGCTATTCTTAACCTGTGGGAAGTTGAACTTAGAATTTTAACAAGGCATGTAATGCAGATTTGTACAGTACATTTAGATAGTATACATGAAACATGATATTGACTTAACTGTCTGGCTATCATTTTGAATAACAGTGGCAGAACTTTAAATTGATATCTTTGCTTTCTCAAAGGTTTTGGAAGGTGTCTTGTGTACAAGAATGCTAAGTGTACTTTGAAGCGTTACACCAATCAGACATTTGACAAAGTAATGGGCCCCATGCTGGATGCAGCTACACACAAGCCAATCTGGCGGCATGAAATTTTAGATGCTGATGGTATTTGCTCTCCAGGTATGAATATGTGAAGTTTTTAAGAAATGTACTTAATTGTTTCTTTCATTCCAACATGCAAATTATTATACTACATATCACAATGCCCTGTGGTATTCAGTCAAAATAACAGAGGTAAAGTAAAAAGTTCAGTCTAGCACAAAATAGAAGCAGCTGTGGCGAATGCAAGAAAATCTTTGTAGACTAAATTGATTTTTTAGAAAAATTAAAGGAAGGTAAGCTAAACAAAATGGGGTTGATCTAGTCATGCTCTGCTGGGAACAGAAGTGTTCTTTTTCTTCAGAGAATAAGTTCCCATTGGTTGAAACAGGGGTGGAAGTTTCACAGGTTTTCTCTGTGCAGCCCCCTGTGTGCACATCCGAAAGCTGTTGTGGAGAGTGCGGGGATTGAATATCTGTAGCATCCCCTGCTATGCTGCTCTGGTAGGTTGGAAGACCTTCAAAAAGCAGTATGGGAAGGGGGCACTGGGAACTTCAGGGAGAAAAGAATTATGACATAGACTTTCCTCCAGGGAAACCTCACATGAACAGAACCCATTTCCACTCAAACATGAAATGGATCATTTCATGTACTTATGTTTGCCCCAGACATTTTTATGGGTATGCATGCATGAACATGCAACCACAGTTAGAATTTTGTAGTATTGTATCAGATTACCTTGAATGTGCCCTTTTACCATGAAGGTCTTGCACATTGAATTGCTACTGGAAAGTGTTTGGGTGCAGAAACAATGCCCATTAAACAATCATCTGTGCAGCTCAGAAAGAGATTTGTACACATGATTGGTATCAGAACAAGCCTAAATCCCTGTGTGCCACTTCAGCCATAGGCACTAGTCGATGATAATAAATTGGTCCGTTTGCTTCTCATTTAATATTTCTATCCCATTTCTAAGCCTGTAATTTCCAAATTAGCATTTAAAAAGCAGAGTGATTTGAAAATATCTAACAGTCAAAAATGGCAGAAGAGCACTAAAGTTCTATCCAGCAGAAGTTCAGAATCACTTCAGTCCTGGGTAAATACAAAGATCTTAGCTACTGTCTAAAATTTACCAGGCTAGGTGCAAAGCCCTGCAGAGAACATTCCACAGTTAGTCATCCATGAGAGAGCCCTTATTAATAACTTTAGCAGTCCAGTCAGAAGACAAAACCCAGCAAATGCCTAAATCTCTTCGCAGTCAGTCTTTCCACTATTTCAAGGCTTTAAAAAATACTTCATGCTGTTGATCAGTGTTGCATAAAATATGAAACGAGTCCTCTTCTTCCCATTTACAGGTGAAAAAGTAGAAAACAAACAGGTGCTTGTGAATAAATCAATGCCGACAGTGACACAGACCCCTCTGGAAGGGAGCAGCGTACCACAGCAACCGCAATATAAAGATGTTCCAGTAACGTATGTCCTGCTGTCAGACTTCATTTTAAAAATCCTACAGGGTGTCATTCCCCAAGCCTGGTTTTGTGCCCTGCCAGTGTCTCTCAATCTTCCCTCCCAAATAAAGTTTAACTAATCCTATTTTCCCCACCAAAAATTGCTGCTGTCATTTGGCACAAAATTTTAGTAGCAAACTGTGGCATCTGTAACAGTCTAGCCCCATTTTATACCTGCTCCCTTCTCCAAACAAATCCATATTTCGTTAGGCTCTTTTCCCACCTAAACTTGCTGCTGCTCTCACTCCCTGGAAAACAGAGGGGGTGGGGAGACATGACAGACCCCTCTCTCTCCCTCCTTCACCTTCCCTACCTTTGCCTTCTTGCCTGCCTTATACAGATCCATTGCTACTAGCACTCAGATCCACTAAAGAAGCTAGCACTTTTTTCTGTTATTGGGCAGGCAGGATGAGTGAGCTTGTCTGTGAATTCTGTCGTGCTGCCTTCTTCCACAGCTGGCAATGAGGGCAGCCAGACAGATGAGAGAGAAGAGAGGGCAAGTGAGGGAGCTTTCCTTTCAGCCTTCTTCCACTGCTAGTGGTGGTGCTTTCCCTCTCTGTCCTTCAAGGAGGAAGGGAAGCAGCAAGCAATTTCTTGTAAGAAAGCAGCCTAGTTAAATGAGGATTTATTCAAGGAAGATAGGGTGGAGCAAAATGACATTTAACTGTCAGATGGGGATACATGAAAATGGTAGTGGTGCAGACTTCTGAGGGGAATTTGGCTCTCTGGCTGTGACATCCCTGGTTTAGACCAAGACAGCCAAATTCAGTGGGTCTGGGAGCCAGTTTGGATCCCTGAGAAGTTTGGCATGGTGCTGAAAAATGTGGGGCTAAGTTCACTTCCATTTTTAAAAAAAATGTTTTTAAAGGACCATTTGATAAAGCAAGGCCATGTGTCTTGTGTTAAAGGCTTCCAGAAGCAATTCTTGTTTTGAAAAACAGCTCCCCCTTACAAAAAAAAAAACACAAAACATTCTGGCAGTGATTGACAGAAGAGTCCTAGGTGAATCAGGAGCTAAAAAATGGAGTCTCACATATGGCTTGTGGGCCACATGTTCCTCATATCTGATGCAGAGCTACTGTGGCCAAACCATATTTTAAAAAAACAACCCTTAAAATAGTCCCTCCTGTTTTGAAGGATAAGCGAAATCATAAGCCCAAGAGTGGACATGCCTCTTCTTATTAGGCAAAGCCTAATATGGCTGATTTTCCTTCAAAATAAAAGTATCAGACTTAAACACACTTTTTTAAAGAGGAAGATTGATCTCATGCAGTTTGCTCTCTGTTAAGTCTATTGCAACAAAAAGACTTATTTGGTGCATTTCTGAAAGTACAGTCAGGAAAATCATAAAAACTCCTGAAAATAAGCAGTAATTACAGGTACCACAGGACTGCCTAGGTGCAGTTAATTTTTCTTGAAGATCATGGGAAAGCACCCATTTAGCTGATGTCCCACAGACAGTGTAACATGACTAACATGATTGGATTTTTATCCACTAAATCTATATTTTCCTCTGTTTAATTAAAGGAAACATACAAGCTGATGTCCCACAGACAACTTATCGTGGCTAATGTGATTGTATTTTTGTCAACTAAATTTATATTTTTCTCTCATTCATTAGCTACAAAGGTGCAACTGATTCATACATTGAAAAAGTCATGATATCTTCAAATGCAGAAGATGCATTTTTGATCAAAATATTGCTAAGACAAACTAGACGTCCTGAAATTGGAGACAAATTTAGTAGTCGTCATGGGCAGAAAGGTATGTAGGTATTAAATGTTTAAGCACAATTGAAGCATTTTTACAGATATGCTTGGAAATAAAGAGAGATGCACAGTGTTGCGATATACAGATACATATCTGAACAAAGCGCTACTATACTGATTTATGAACAATTAATAATTAATAAATAATTTCTTTATTTGTGTTATAAGACAGAAATATTTTATGATTTTACCTGTTCTGTGTTAGTTAACTTTGAAATGAACAGCTTTGAATCCCAGCTGTGGGAGAAAAAAATGAATAGAAATCAAATAAATAAAATTGTTCTTTAGATGTCCTTGAAAAGTTGTGGAGATTTGTCGAGGCCCATTTGATTTGAAGATATAAATTATTGCTCATTTCTGTTAAAAATGAAATCCATGAAAGTATATAAGCCAGTTAACACATGCTGAAAAATAACTGAGCTGGTTTTTGAAAGAAGCAAAGCCTTTAAAAATATCCTCACGTCTTATTTAATGCAGTAAAAAAAGAATGAACTGTGCAATGCTTCTTTCTAAATAGGAAAAACTGTGACAGAGAAGAAATACCTGTTATGTGCATAATTGGACACAGTTGTATGTAGCTAATTTCTAGAGATTTTTTGAGTCTGTATCTTGAACATCCAAAGGTGAAACCTCTAGTTAAATGCTCTGGGCAAGAATCAAGCCTATTGATTTTCTTCATTGCCTCTCATATTGTACATGACTGAATATGTTAATCATCTAGCCATGGAACTGGAATCTCTAAAACACTTAATGACTAGAAACATCCCCCAGAAACATTTGTCCAGTTGTTGTTCCTCCTCCTCAGTTATAAGGCCAGAGGTACCACAGCTTCCTTTGGAGACATATTTCATTGTATAAACTAAACTGCATGACTATTTGTTGTTTGTTAATAACTACTGTCAAGTCGACTTCCATTTATGGCAACCTTTTGGATGAGTGACCTCCAACTCACCCTACCCTTAACCGCACTGCTCAAGTCTTACAGACTCAGGGCAGTGGCTTCCTTGATTGAATCGATCCATCTGTAATGTGATCTTCCTCTTTTCCTACTGCCTTCTACCTTTCCAAGCATTATTGTATTTTCTGGTGAAGCATGTCTTATGATATATCCAAAGTATGATGGAGGGAACATGATAGCCATGTTTAAATATTTGAAGGGATGTCATGTTGAGAAGGGAGTGGGCCTGTTTTCTGCTGCTCCAGAGACTAGGACAAGGAGCAATGGATTCAAGCTGCAGGAAAGGAGATTCCACCTGAACCTCAGAAGAAACTTCCTGACGGTCAGAGCTGTCTGGCAGTGCAATATGCTGCCTCGGAGTGTGGTGGAGTCTCCTTCTTCAGAGGTTTTTAAGCAGAGGCTGGATGGCCATCTGTTGGGAGTGCTTTGATGCATATTCCTGCATGGCAGGGGATTGGACTGGATGGCCCCTGTGGTCTCTTCCAACTCTATGTTTTTGTTGTTGTTGTTGTTGTTAATTTATGATTCTATGCCAATCTGAGCTTAGTCATCTTGGCTTCTAGGGAGAGTTCAGGTTTGATTTGCTCTAGGATCCATTTTTTGGTCTTTTGTAGTAATCCAAGGTATCTGAAGAACTCCTTTCCAGCACTACATTTCAAATGAGTTGATCTTTCTATCAGCTTTCTTCATGTCCAGCTTTCACAATCCTACACAGAAATTGGAAATATGATGGCATGGGCTATCCTGACTTTAGTAATAAATGATATAGCTTTACACTTCAGGAGCTTGTCTAGTTCCTTCACGGCTGCCCTTCTCAGCCCTTGTCCCCTTCTAATTTTTTGACTGCACTCTTCAATCTGATTAATGACTGAGTCAAGGTATGGAAAATCTTGAGCTGTTTCTATGTTTTCATTATAAGGTTATGTAAATGATCTGTGGTCATGATTTTTGTTTTCTTAAAGTTCAACCGTAAACTTGCCATTGTGCTTTCATGTTCTTTGAAATTAGCTAGTAGTATGAAGCCATTACATATTTTAAATTGTAGATGTTCCTTCCTCCAGTCTTCATGTCTCCTTCCTCCAATTCTAATTCTGCTTTATGTATAATATTTTCAGCATAGAAATTAAACAGATAGGATGATAAAGTACAACCTTACCTGACTACCTGCCCTCAGCCAATTGAAAAGAATTCAGTTTCTCTGTATTTTGTCTGGATGGCAACCTGTTGTTCTTGGTAAACGTTACACATCAGGAAAATCAAATGTTATAGCAGGCCAATTTCTTTTAATAGTGATCCATAGTTTTTCATGATCTAGACAATCAAAGACTTTGCTACAAAAAACAGGCTGATTGTCTTGTGAAATTCTTCAGTGTGCTTCATTATCTATCATATGTTTGTGCTATAATTCCTAGTACATCTTTCTTTCTTAAATGCAACTTGGACATCTGTCATTTCTTATACCATCTATGATAAGAATCTTCCTTGTAGAATTCTGAGCATCACTTATATGGTAAAATTCTTTGTTGTAGAATCTTGAGCATCACTTTGCATGGAAAATTACTATTATGTTCCTGTGATTACTGCAATCCCTCGTGTACACTTTTTTGGAGATTGGAATGTACATTGAGCATTCCCAATCTGTGGGCCATTGTTTTGTTTTCCATATTTGTGGAAAAAATTTTGTTATAACTGGAGTAGCTTCTGTCTCTGGAGCTTAAAGCAGCTCTATCACATTTCTCCCAAGTGCTCTGAGTGCAACTTTCACTTCATTTTCTAAAATTGGAGGTTCATGTTCAAATGATTCTTCCTTGAATGACTCTGTCATCCTTACATCTCCTTTATATAGTTCTTCAGAGTATTCTTTCCATTATCTTTTTTATTTCTACATGGTTATATAATGTGTCCTCCTGCTAGTTGTATAGCATCTCCATTCTTAGTTTAAATTTCCCTTTGATTTCCTGAGTATTGAGGGAAAAGCTCTTGTTCTTTTTTGTTCATCTTCCGTTTCTCTGCATTGATTATTATAGTAGTTCTCCTTGTCCCAACACATAAGTCACTGAACCATTTAATTCAAGTCTCTGATCCTATTCCTGTCAAATTTTACTTTTGCTTCTCATCTGTCCTTAACTGCTATCATATACTGGATCCTTGCCCCTCCTGGCTTCTGAAAGCAGTTAGAGGAGGACTGGCTGAGTGGGTAAGGGGAGTGGTGAATGCCTCACTGCATCAAGGAAAGTTTCCAACATGCCTAAAAGAGGCTGTGGTGAGACATCAAGGAAAAAAATCCCTCCCTGGATCCCACTATTCTGAATAATTATCATCCAGTCTCTAATATTCCATTTTTAGGCAAGGTTCTGGAGTATGTGGTAGCCTCCCAGCTCCAAGGGTTTCTGGATGAAATGCATTATCTAGAGCCATTTCTATCTGGCTTCAGGCCTTGTTATGGGACAGGGACAACTCTGATCACCTTGGTGGATGACCTACCCAGGGAACTAGACAGGGAGCGTGTGTCCCTGTTGGTTCTGCTGAACCTCTCAGCAGCTTTTGATACCATCAACCTTGGTGTCTTTCTGGGCCAACTATTTGGGATGGGATTTGGGGGCACTGTTGTGCAGTGGTTCTGGTCATTCCTGGGGGCACAAACTCAGAAGGTGATGCTGGGGACTCCCATTCAATTATAGAATCATAGAATCATGGAGCTGGAATAACATGTGCCCTGGCTGTTGGCCTGTGGAGTACCTCAGACTTCTGTTTTGTCCCCCATGCTATTTGACATCTACATGAAACTATTTGGAGAGCATCAAAGTTTGAGGTTTGGTGTCACCACTATGCTGATGATACCCAGCTCTCCCTCTCCTTTCCATTTGGTTCCAAGGAAGCTGTCTCAGTATTAGACCAATGTCTGTTGTCAGTAGTGGACTGGATGAGGGCAAACAAATTGAAGCTTAATCCAGACAAGACAGAGGTGGGTGAGAATAGGGACTTTGCCTGTGTTGAATGGGATTCCACTCCCCCTGGAATCTCAGGCTTGCAGCCTGGGTGTTCTCTTGGACTAGACTCTGAGCCTGGATGCCCAGGTTTCAGCAATGATGAGGAGTACATTTGCATAGTCAAAACTTGTGCACAAGCTGTAGCTATTCCTTGAGACATCAGATCTGGCTACAGTGACACACGCCTTGATTACATCTCCGTTGGACCTTGCACTGTATGTGGGACTGCGTTTGGAAACTGTTCAGAAACTTTAGTGGGTTCAAAACATGGCAGCCAGAATGCTGACCGGGGCCAGTTACAGGGTGCATGTAACTCCCTTGTTAAAACAGCTTCACTGGCTACCTGTTCATTTTTGGGCACAATTCAGTGTTAATCATGACCTATAAAGCCCTATATGGCTTATGTCTGGACTGTTTGAAAGACCGTATCTCCCTATATGAGCCTATCAGAGTCCTAAGATGTGCAGGGGAAGGCTTTCTCTCGGTCCTGCTACCATCCCAGGCTTTCCTGATGAGGATATGAGAGTGGCTGGTCCTACCCTGAGTGGCTGGTCCTACCCTGTCAATTTCTCTTTCATGGGAGGCTAGGCTGGCTTTCTCCTTGCTTTCCTTTGTTTCACCAGCAGGCAAAAACATTTTTTTTCAAGCAGGCTTTTAATGTGTGAGCAGGGGAGCTTTTTATTATCAAGGTGTTTTTTAAAAATTGTAGATTTTTATAATTTTATATTTTTTTAATGTTTTTAATTGTTTTAAATGTTTGTTAATGTTTTTAACTTTTTTTGGAAGCTTCCTTGAGTCCCACTCTGGGAGAAAGTGGCATATAAATATATTTAATAAAATAAAATAAATTGCTTGAAGAGTTTCATTTCTCACCCAGTAAGGCTTCTCTTTCATTTTTGGCTGCAGAAGGTATCTTTTTACATTCCTCCCTGACAATGTCCCTAGCTTCAGGGTTCTTCTGGCTCTCAGTCACTTCATAGTGCAACTCTAGTTTTTACATTATCTTTAAATTCTACGGGAATGTTCTTCAGGTTGCATTTTGGCACAATGATTGGTTTCGTGTTTTTGTTTAGCTTTACTCTAGGTTTTTATGTTAGCAGTTCAGAGTCTATGCCACAATCTGCTCCTGATCTTGTTTGTTCAGAGAGAATAGAGCTTCTCTGTCTTCTGCTTCCAATTATGTAGTTTATTTAGTTAAGGTCACCTGGACACCTCTTGGGTGGCTTGAAGAATTTGCTTGTAATGAATAAATTGTTGGCAAAATTCAGTCAGTTGTTCTCCTGCTTCATTTCTTGATCCAAGATCAAATTTTCCTACAATCTTTGATTCTTCTCTGTTTCCTGCTGTGCATTCCAATTGTTTGTTATTAACAAGGGATCATGCTTTGGTGTGTGATCAGTTTCTTCCTGGACTCCAACACGGAATCTTTCAATTTCTTCTTCTTCTGCCACTGTAGTTGGAGCATTAACTTGGATTATGGTTATATTAATGGGTATTGAAGTCTTATTGCTATGGTTCAGTCAGACTTTGCATTATATCCTTTGACTGCTTTTGCTATGTAATAATAATTACCTCACTATTAATGCCACTTCATTTCTTCTTAGACTTTTACTTCTTGAGTAAAACACTGTAATTACCTGAATGAAAATGTCCACTTCCCATCTACAGTAATTTAATTTGGTCACTGAATGCAATGTTTATACTTCTTTGTTTTATTATGTCTGGATTCCTGATTCATGCTTCTCACATACCATGTTCCTATAATATGTGATGTGCAGCTTTGGACTTTCCTTTTACCTATGAGCACATCAACAGCTGAATGTCCTTTTGGCTTGAGTCCAGCTACATCATTAGCCACAGTGCTACTCGTTTTTGTCTTCTGCTGTGCCCCAGTAGATTGTTGATTGCCATCTGACTTAGGAGTGCCATCTTCTGACACTATCTCTTGTTTTATTTTTTATTGTCTCATCATAGGGTTTTTGTGGTAAAAGGCATTTCAAAAGGGGTTTTCTGTTCCTCCTTCTGCCCAGTACTAAGAAATATTAGCTATGGTGCTACTGCCCTTGTCTCTGAGAGATCCCCCAACAGTATCCCCCAACAGATCCCCCACAACTGCTGTTTCCCAGTAGCTGTTTGGCACATTTAGTCTGGCTCCTCAGCAAAAGCCTGACATGGGAGACCCTACCAGCAGCACTGCTGCCATCAGCATAACCTCTTGGCTCACAGGACCATGCAATTCCACCACCACAGGAAGGTAATGGCAGTGGTGGGAAGGACTGTTTACTTCCCTCTAATGTTTAACCTACATATACCTTCCTATAGGGCTAAACCATTGACCTAATAGGATAAGCTTAGTATTGGTCTTAAGGCTCTTTTAAAGTCTTTTCCATAATTCCTAAACATCCCCTGATGTATGCAGCTGTGGAAGATTATTGACTACATCCTGGGCTGTCCTCTCATTTCCCACCAGTAGACATTGAGTTCTCATAGCACTAGTGATTGCCCCAGGTAAACTGTGTGTACATACTAGCACATGCCCCAGAATCATGTGCACTGCCATAGTTTCTAGAGAAGATAAGACAGCTTGGAAGATGTTTTCCTTATGAGCAGAAAGTTGAGAAAATGCTTCCTAGGTGTTTAGTGATAATTTCAAAGCACAGTAGTTCAGAGGTATCTGGAAATCCCATTTGTTTCCTGAAATTCAGAGTTAAGAAAACTTTGTTCAGTACTCTGTCCAATGCTGGTTCCCTTCCATTGTTATTCTTCTGTGCTTTATATTATTTTAGGAAGACAAGAATCCCTGACACTTTGCAGGGAACATCTTGCATTCTTTTAGGAAGTCAATGGCAAATCAAGATGCATTTCAGAGAACATGGATGTCCTATTATATAAAGAGTTGGCTTTTAGATAACTTCATTCAGATAACTTCATTCAAATTCTAAAAAGCATAGGGAGACAAACTGTGAACTGCCACACTTACTTTCTCAAATTCTTCAGAACTGATATCATTGCTTGATTCCAGAGAGGCCTGAGAGAAACAGAAATTCTGACTTCCATATTTACTAGATCATTATATTTCCAGATTTCCTTTTGTTTCTGTAGAAGTCCCAGTCAAGGGGTAAAGTTAGACTCCTTTGATGTGAAAAAAGCAATATATCACTTCTCTGAAGGAACGTTTCTCATTCTCTCATGTGAAAAAGGATTAACACCTCCAACAAAGGTCTTGCAGATCACAGAACTAAGCAGCAACACTGAGCAGTATTCCTGAAGTGGAAGAACTGTATTTAAGCAAGAAGGATTGAAATGGCAAACAGAGGCTGTTATAATAGCTAAAGATCACAGATAAAGGCTTAAACCTTTCTTGAAGTATCTGTTCTAAAAATGCCTCTAAAAACAGGGAAATAAATGGCTTTAAATTCATAGATGATGTTTTTAAGAAAACAAAATACCATGGTCTTTAACGCAATCATTGTGGCACAGAATATGAATACATTGTTTGTAATATCTATTATCTCTAAGGGTCTTGGTTTCTCTAGCATCAACTCATTACTATGCCCTGTTAAAACTATACTTTTTACAAAACTGACTATGGGAGACAAGAAGGTAGATACTTTGAGCAAATACATGGTGGCTGTCACCAATTATGTTCAATACATCTAGACTCTGTTCCTTTCATTTTTATCCTGCTGTTCACCAGTAGGTCCCAAAGTAAGTTAAATAAAACCATCCAGTTGAATTCACACTCCAAAGCATGTCGGAAACAATTCTCATTGAGTTCAAGGGGTTTTAATCTAAGATAAGTATGTATTGGTTTGCAAACTTAAAGTACAATTAAGTCACAAAAAAGATGTGACTCAACAGCACTTATGGTAATCCAGTAGTACTAGTTAAAACCATGCATTATGAGTTAACCATAAGAGCTCTTTTGAAAAAAGAATTTTCAACCCATTTATAATAATTGGCAAGGAACTGATCAGAAAAAGCCACTACAGAGAAGGCCTTGCCATCCATCAAAATCTAAATGCAAGAAAAATTTATAATTGTTTTGAGATTTGTCTTGTGCAGGCTTTTTGTTTAACTATACATGGCTGTGGACTTTTAGGCCTTCTTGTGAAAATTACAGTTGGTCCTTTAAGTGTTAAATTACTTAGGAACTTCATATCTAACAATTGCACTGAAAGCTGGAAATGAGTGGAAGAAATTGCATCAAAAGTTCTTCCAAGAATGCACTTCTTGCTCTGTTTCATTGTTTGTTCAATAACTAATCCACCACATCCCAGGACAGATATCATTACTGAAAAGCAGTCCAAAATTATATGGAATTAAAATGAAACAAAAATTATTCATCCCTGTATCATTTATTCTTTTCTACTTAAAGTAAGCCCAAATTAAATGATCATATAAGATTCCCAGCTTTCTAATTTTTTTTAAAAAAAATACACTTCTACTTAACTTGCTGTTTTAAGAGTCAAGTAAGCATTTTAACTCAAACAGCAAACAGGTAACCTTCTGACCCTTTTCAGTAAATCTTTCCCCCATCACTCCCCCTGCCCTCCCCTTCTCACAAATTATGGTAGTTTGTATGGCACAGAATAAAAATTTCCTTGTTAAGCTTCCAAATAGTACATGTCTTTTAAAAAAAGGTCACACACATTTTTGTAAAAGTCTTGAATCATTCTGCTATGTGTATTTTGTGAAGTTCCTATGGTTATTGTTTTACCATAGCTGCTTTCAGGAGCATTGCAAGGGTTTCAGTTAATCAGCTCTTTGTGTGCTTCAGACTATGCAAATTTATCACATCAGACCATTCAGCAGCTCATGGGAAACCAGTGTACAAGCTGTATTGTCTTCTAGCGCCTCCTCTAATTTAGAATGGTTTTAATAAAGAAACTAATCAAGTTTGCTTATGTATTATGTATCTGTTAAGTTTAATTCAGTTCATCTTTATGTCAGATGGGATTCAGGAGGTGATATGATAGCTCCGCAAACAATTCAGCCATAGATCAAAAGTAAAATTAGTTTGTGTTATTCTACAGTTGTGAATGTTTGGGTAAAGCATATATGAGTTACCTAGAAGGCTGTGTGTTTGCTGTACTTTTGAAAAATTAATTTATTCAGCTATACTAATAAACCTAGTTCCCTACATAGTTTTCTGCTGTTCTGCAGAATATCCAGACCTCTTAATCCAGTCTGGCATTTGTCAGTCACTGGAAAAATCTGATAATGGCTGTATATTCAGAATGTTATAATTAAAAGCATTGCTTCATATACTGAGATCATTCTCAACAGGAGGACTGTAGGATATATTCCTAACAAAAGTGTATGATACAACTGTGTTGGAAGGTACAAGGCATATTCTCTGTAATGAAAGGTCCTACCTGGTAGCATTTGAATAAGTAAAGTTTTAATCTCTCACTAAATATTTAGAACAAGGCTCTCAGTGGCAGGTTCCATTTTAAATCTCTCCACCAGAAACTGTTAGCGCAGTGCAGCTGTTGCTTCTCATCCTTTAACTGTAGCATGGTGTGCACTTTGTATACTGCAGAATTTAATCAGGGTTTTAAACATAGTAGGATTATTTATCTCTTCGTGACTTTAAGAACCTTACTATTATGGAAAATATCCTATGGATATGATTTTGCTTCTGCTGCTACATTTGTTTGATGACCAAGTACTATGGGCCTTAACAATTGTAAAAACATCACATTCAGCTACAAATGATGCAAATCTTGGGATATTACGCATCAAAAAGTTAGCATCTTCTTACGAGGTTGTTTAAATGTTGTTCTTGCTACATGGGCTCTTCCATAAATTGCAAGGAACAAATTCCGTAGTTCAAGATTCATCAGATTTGCTCACGTGATTAGAAAATCTAAATAAGATCCCAACTATTTTGGAACCTCCCAGGAAAAGCACTAAACTACGATGAATCTAAGGTAATCTTTAATGGGTCCTCTAGTCTATACAGGGTCTATTCTAACTATTTTAAAACAGAACACAATCTGCGTCCAGTAAATAGAATCTGCTGAAGAACCCTGCTCATAATAATTTTATCCTGTTAGATCAAAAATTATAAATTAAAAATCATATTTTAAGTTTTGCTAGTATTTTTTTACTGATAAAACTGATAAGGGCATTTTAGCTCAGTTCTCTCGAATGAGATAGAATGGGCAAATTTATCAAATATCTGATATTTTTATCTTTAAAGAAATGTATTTATGGAAAACATCTTTTTGCTCCTTACCAGGAAGTTTGTTGTAGAACAAGAGAGGAGTATTCCTGAGAAATCAGAGGCATGGCTGATTAATCATTTATAACATGCAGTAATATACAGCAGTGCATCTCAACCTACCTGAGGTTGAGAACTGACCACTTTTTCTCCATTTTTGGGACTGGTACAGTTGTTTGTGTTTCTTTTTGATTTTCTGGAAATTCACCAGGGAGCAACAGCCAGTTGCTCAGGGATCAGCACCGGTCCCTGGACCTCCACTGCCGTAGCGAATACATGGGTATGTGATATGTGGTCCATGATGACCATACCTCAACTTGGGATTCATTTCTTGCAAACAAAAAAAATAAAAAGTCACATTTAACTTAGTACTAGGCTTAATTGCTGTATCAACATAATGCAGCTGCTCTAATGCTGAATATTATTAATTAATATTCTATCTTTT
Source organism: Ctenosaura bakeri (assembly GCA_948474755.1). NCBI lineage: Eukaryota > Metazoa > Chordata > Lepidosauria > Squamata > Iguanidae > Ctenosaura > Ctenosaura bakeri. The sequence continues at coordinate 50,701 of CAOLHI010004889.1, read as the reverse complement.
CTCCACTATGGGACCCAAGGTGGCTCACAATTTGAGTTAAAACTGAGTATCAGAGCTCACTTACTGAAAGGTGTCATTTTTCTTATTTGTTTTACTTATTCAGTATCCTTCTAGTGAAATTTTAAAACAGTAGTCCCTACTGCAGAAAGATGTATGCAGTGGCAGGGTGGTTAGGTGGAGTTCTTTTGTTTTTCCATTCATGTATTCCCTGAAGCATAAGAGTTTGTTTTTTGAGGAGGGGAAATGGTGTATTGCAAGCCTGAATTACACAGCTGAGCATGAAGCTGTGTATCCACCTGATTAAGCTACTTGTCACACTCCTGATATTATACACATACTGGCCATATCAATCTTTACTTTGGAAGAAGAGTTGTCTTTTTTTCCTAGAGTCAAGACAGTCCTTTGGAAATACATCTTAGATAAAGCTTTCATAAGAGACCCTCCCCTTGGGTTGTTTACCCTGTACTTCGCTTTTGACTGTGGCCCAGATCCAAGGTAATCTTAGTGGAGAAAAACTATGAACTACCAGAATTCTGCCGCACATTTGTTCTTGTGTGCTTGTTCTTGTGCCACTGTTCCTACAAATGGAAACCATTGGGGTCCCCTGTTATGCATAATTTGGAACTGGGGCCCACAAATGGAACATCATTTGTATTAACAGAACAACAGTGTGGAATACTGGCTAATGACACCACAACTTTGGATAATCCCAAATGGCCTTGCTTCCATTGTCTCCCACTGCCATTTCCCAGATGTAGCTGCAATAATATGGACACTTCTTTCTTGTACTGCAGTCTTGTATGGGAAAGGAGTGTGCTATTCTTGTGGAATAGACCCTTGCAGTTGTTTTAACCAATGCAGTTGCTTCTTGTGATTGCATAGAGTAGCACCATAGAAAACTGACTCTCAGGAAAACTTGTGTCTTCTCAGTTGTGGTCCATCTTATAGAACTGGTTTCTTATTTATGTATTTGTTAAATATGTACCTCACCTTTATAGTTAAAAGATCCAAGTAGCTAAACAATAAAATACAATCGATGTACAGAGTTTATAAAAATGGCTACACAAGAACCAGCATGGTGTAGTGGTTTGAGCATTAGACTGTGACTCTGGAGACCAGGATTTGAATCCCCGATACTCCATGGAAAGCCACTGGTTGACATTGGGCAAGTCACCCTCTCCCAGTCACAGAGAAAGGCAAAGGCACACCCTCTCTGAACCAATCTTGCCAAGAAAACCCCATGATACGCTACCCTTAAGGTCACCGTGAGTTGTAAAGGACTTGAAGGCACACAGTAAACAACACAATAAATTGAAAAATCACTAACGTCGTGAAAGGAATAGAGCAATCAAATGCAAGCGATTATGAGGAGGGATGAGTTATAAATAAAAACTAATGTGTGCAGATTTTAAAAACCAGACAATAGTAACTTGTTAAAAAGTTATTAAGATAAGAATGTATAGCAGTAGAGCGAGATAAACCAGTTGACTAGGCTAATTTTTTGTAAGAAAATTTTACCAACTGGTGGTAGAACAAGAGGAGAATGACAAAGTCTCAAGGAACTCTTGAGAAGATCTCCAAAACTAGACAGATGAGAGAGAGTTATCTACAGAACGTCTGCTACAATCTTTATTCATTCATTCGTTATTTATAGAAAATAATGCACATTCAAGGCTATACTGATATTTCCCAAATTCAGGATTGTGGAAAGTTGAGCTCTCTTGTGGTCCATGAGAAAAGTGAATATTTGTATTTTAATTTTGACTTAATTGAATATACTGTGCAGTACAATCCTATATATGTCTATTCATAAGAAATCCCCACTGAGTTTCACTGAGTCTAGGAGGCCTTCCTACCCTATTATTGTACCCTGTAATTGCCTAAGTGATGTAGATGTGTTTATATTGTCTAGGATCTTATACATTGGATATACTTTTGTGGAATGTATTTTTAAATAAGACTGAAAGCCTAATCCTAGGCATGTTTACTTGAAAAATAAGTAGTGTTTATTTGAAAAAGAGCCTTAAATGTACAAAACAGCGCTCTAAAAGTGTACTGCTTTTTCAAAGTATTCATCTACAGACTTGATATCTCCTTTAGCCTTGCACACATTCAGTATTATATGTTGATTTTTGGCTCATGGAATGAATCTTAAAACATGGCTTTGAAAACAGTATGACTAATGTGTCTATTGTTTCTAGTTTTATTTCTCCCCCCTAGAATGTAAGATACTTTGTCTTAAAATACCATTAACCTTAAATGTATGGTATCATGTGGGCTAGAGGTTTAAAAGAAATAGAAATTGGTTAATAGATTCTGGGCTGGAAATAATTAAACATAATTACTTTTCACTTGGGATGAAAATGTCTTGCAAATACATAGTTCATTTCTTCCATACTGTATAGATCAGAGCTCATTACAATCCCTAGCTCACTGCACAAGTATTAAAACTGTTAAAGATTTTTGTTAGGATTAAGAATTTTAACTGTTTATTAAAAAGCAGACTTTTAAAATTGCCTGTTGAAAGTAGTATGCTTCCCCCCTTCAGAATCTGTCTAAATATTTTGTTTTAACGTCTAATCTCATTATGCTCCCTTTGTGTTTAACTTGTATTAAAATCTGTCAGCTATGACTGGTCTCATAAGCACAGTCAGCGGACCAGAATAAGTTAATTATTTACTTGTGTCACTAGTGCTCTTCATCTAATGAAATGCACAGCTGTGTTAGATCTGCAGTTGGACGTCTCGATTCCATTGTTATACAAGTCAGCAAAGGGTAGAAGCTGCTATGATGGAGAGGCCTCGGTTCTTTCTGCTGTTCTGCTTTTCTGTGTCGATTTCATGGATCTTTTATCATTCACTTTCAAACAAAACAAACAACACAGTGCCTGTCTGCTATGGGAACCGTCTTGGCATATAAAAGGGTTTCAGCGCCTAAAGTAATTTTAAGTTAGCACAGATTTAATTTTTGGCTTACAGGTGCCCTTTCATACCAATGCAACCAAATTCTTTCCTGCTAGGGAGAAACATGTACATTTGAGCAGACCTATAATTTGTGTGTGCATGCACGTGCATGTGTCCATGCATAGATTATGTTGTATTATATAGTATGTATAAAAGTTATGTAGTAGGTCTGTTGCATTTTTTTCCCTTAAGGGAGTAAATTACTGAAATGATTTTTGTGGGTCTAATACCACATTTGGGATGGTTTTTGGGAGTGCAGAAACCATATTTAAAAATAAAATGAATTGTACAGATATTCAAGTTCTTTCACCATACCTACCCTATCCTTTCTCCTTACTTTTAATGGTTATCTCATGCACCTAGTCTTTTTTAATTTTGTCTGTTAAGCGAACAGTGGATGTTTAAGTGAACAGTGGATTTTTTTTTACTTCCAAGCAAGTGCTAATACTGTTATTTCTTCATTCTCTTTACTACATCTGTTAAGTGGCTTATCAATCAAACCCATTTTAGAGAGTGTGTCATCCTTGTTGAGTATTCTTTAGTCCAAGACTGTTCTTTCCAATTTACCAGAGGAGGAGGAGGAGGAGGAGGAGGAGGAATAATAATAATAATAATAATAGTTGTTGTTGTTATTTTGTAATATTATTAATATAACTATACTAGAGGATTGTATTTTAATATACAAATGTTAAGAGTATTCTTGGGCTTGTAACGTATATTAAGAGTTTTCGTTGTTCCTTAACAGACTGTATACAGCCAAAACTAAAGAGAAGAAAAAGAAAAGATATCATAAATTATGAATGCAGTTGATGGATTGTATCTTTCACTTTTCATAAATACATGTCACTGTTAAGACACCTGGACCTATATGATGTAATATGTGTTCTGGATTATTAACAAGTGACATGGAATATTTAAGGATTTTGCTTAGACTTCCTCTCAAAACTCTTGGGATTGTTCTGTGTTGGAGTGATTCCTAAGAAGTAAAACATAATTTGAAGCAGATGACTCTAAAAAGATTGCTTGAAACAGCTTCCTCAACCCGGTTCTGGGTCTCTTGGGCTACAGCCTCCTCCCCCATCATCCCTACTCAGTGTGATTGTTCCACATAATAGTTTGCTCTTTCAAAGTGCAAAGTAACAAGAATGGGAGTGTGCCATTATTTGTTGTTATAAAGTACCAGCATTTTAAAAAATACAAACACTTAAACAATTTTTTAAAGAAATAGAATTATTTATTCTGCGTGGTATTGATAACTGTATTTCCATGTACACATGTATCAAGATACTTGTATTTCGCAGGGAAGTATTTTTGATAATATAGGCTAATATAGGGATTTTCCTATTAGGGGGTAGTATAATAGTTTATACCGGATGGGGAACATGAATTGCTTGTTTTACATCCATTCTGTATTCCAGGGGTTTGTGGATTGATTGTTCCCCAGGAGGACATGCCATTTTGTGACACAGGAATCTGTCCTGATATAATTATGAATCCCCATGGCTTCCCATCACGTATGACGGTTTGTAATATTATCCATTTATGATGACGTTTCACCTTACTGTGTATTTTCAGCATTTTAAAACTTCATTTTTGTAAAGATGCCTTTTCTGTGTATAGTGGTAGTGACCACATTGTGCCTTACTTTTCACAGAGGAGGGTGGGAATGAAGTTAGGTATTTTGAAAGCAGTGCTGTCCTGCAAAAACAGATGGTGGCTGATGTGGTAACGCATCCCCATAGCTACTTTATGTGTCTCGTTTTGAGGTTGCATATATACACTGTTCCACAGTTTGAAAACGTTACTTTTCTGGACTGCAACCCCTCAACCAGCCTGGTCACTGAATTCTTGGGCCATTTCTACACTGGACTGTTATAATGCTATTATATAGCACTATAATTATATTATATGTAGACTATATATATAGTAGCACTATATAGCACTATAATATATATATAGTAGCACTATTATATAGTGCCTTTGAGGCCCTTCCCTCAATTGCAAACCCCAGGCTTCCATAGGATGTTGAAAGTGGAATAATAGCACTATAACAGTTTAGTGCAGAAATGGCCTAAGAGTTTCAGATGGAAAAATTAATAATAACTTTTCCAAGTTTTGTATAGTTGTCAATAATGTAGAGCTGCTTCATGCAGTACACAACTATTTTGGACCAGAAAGTTGTTGATAACTTTGAGGATGCCAATATAACTGAAGATAAATGTGCTAGGGATTAGTTTCCATAGTTTTTGCATATATTAACTGCCCTCTAGCCACTGCTGAATGATGAATTGAGCCCTGTACATACAATGTGAAGGGCTTACATCAAAATGACTGTTCCCATGTTTTTTATTACTTGCATCTTCTAGATAAGGGATGGACAATGGCAGCAAGTCTGGGGGGCCAGTGTTGCACCTCAGAACCCCTAGGTGCTACATCGACATACATACATACATACATACATACATACACAAACAAACACAAACAAACAAACAAACAAAACAAAACTCAACTCCAAGGTAACTAGAAGTCCATTTCTGGTTACCTTTTTGATGTGAAACATTAAGGGAAGTCTTGAAACCTGTGTAAAAAGTAAATTGTTGCACCTAGGGTGTGCCTGAATCAGAAATTTACCCTCTTCCTCCCCCCAGAAGATTAGTTTGGGGATGCTGGATATTGAGGGCCACAGAAACGTCTCTAGAGGCTACATGTCTCCTTGGGGCTGCCCTTTGCGCTGCTCAAGATAAACCTTCACCAATTCTGCACCGTTCAGATTTGTGGGCTAAATCTCCCATAATCTCTAGATAGCATGCCATTGATGTAAGCCATCATATTCTGGAGGCCTGAAGTTGGAAAAGGCTGCTCTGGGTCATCTCTTGATTGTACTTTCATTTTGGTTGATCAGGGAACCACGTGTAGCTGTGGGTGGTATATTGCTTGCCCTGACATATACAGCTCCTACCTTAATTTGTAGCCAGTAGTGTTGCTCTCAGAAGTATTATTTTGCTTTAAAGATCTCCACACATCTTGTTTTCAAAGAAAATGGCTTTTGTGCAGTGGTTGCATACTGCCGACATGCAGTGACAATCTGGTACAGGAGATCACCTAAATACTTGCCCATTTGAATAGGGAGACTTTGCAAAGTGCTGATACACACACACAGTAGGACAGACGAGCTTGGTCTGCAACTTGAGATTTCTGACTGTGGTCCAAAGGGATACTTTAGGTATACACAAAGGCAGGAGCACATCCAGTGTGCTAATTTTGTTCTTTCCTTCCATATCTTTCTGTTTATGCATAGATAGATGAAGGGAAGAGTAGTCTCCAAACACCTTAAAAGACTTGAAGAGGTCTCTTTGTTTTCTACTTCATAGGTGGGGAAGCTAATTGAACTCCTGGCAGGAAAAGCTGGTGTCCTAGATGGCAGATTTCACTATGGAACAGCATTTGGGGGCAGTAAAGTTAAAGATGTTTGTGAAGATCTCATTCGTTATGGCTATAACTACTTGGGGAAGGACTACGTGACATCTGGCATTACCGGGTAAGTGATTGGGCAGGAGTGTACATTTCCCTGGTCTTCATGCACTGTTTTTCTTTTTACTATAATATGTAATGGTACTATCAATTCAAGTGTGTGCAGATTAAATGTAAATTGGCACCTATGATGTTTAAAAACTGCCTTAAGGCATCAGCCAAAATTAAAGAGCTAGCTTCTTCCAGTGAGTCATTAAAAAAAAAGAAAGAAAGAAACAATTTTCCTGGAATAAAATTAAATACAGTAGTGTAAAATATAATAGTAGGAGCAGGTGCTTGTCTATTGGAAGTTTTTGTGTGCTGCTTGTGCTGCTTTTGCTGCTTATCGAGTCAGTCTGGCATAGTTGGCCGATCTGTTAACTTCCTGCTGTGTTGATCTTCCTGTCTTCAGAGATGTGGAGTTCAAAGGAATATGAAATGGCTTAAGACAAGGCAAGGACAAGGCCATATGGCCCAACATGTCTGCATTTTTAAAATGTATCTTAATCCTACCTTTCTATTTCCTATTCCCATATACTAGTCCACTAACTTTTTCCATCTGTTCATTTATCATCTTTTTGTAAACTACTTTTTGGCCCACCCTAAATGTAGTTTGCAACCAGATGAAGGGCAGAAGAGAAATAGTTGCAATTTGAAAAAGTCCTGTTTAGAATTTATCAGGGAGGGAAATGTTTTCCCATGACCACCAGCATATTTTAAAAATCACTAATTTGCCTATGTTATTTATATTATTTATTTATTTTAATCTAGACTTGTTTATATTGTTTTACTTGTTTGCCACTCTGAGACCTCAGATAAATGGTCAGAATAAATATATTTTAATAAATAAATAAGTATGCTCAATAGGATGACAAAAGTTGTTCCACTCCTCCTTAAAATTGTTTTCAGTCTCAGGAATGCTCTTGTAAGTCATTGTTGTATGGAGAACAGTAACACACAGCAATGGTTTCATAAGCATATCTGCTGAGAATTCAGGAGCAGCTCAGCATTTCTGACCTATCAAACTGAATTGACTTGAAGGGGTGACTTGTAGAAACACTCTCATGACTTGGAATCTTGACTGCAGAAGTAGCTGTCTTGAAGCTCTTCAGCGTTTAATACTCAGGGTTAGAACAGTAGTTTTCAACTTATTTTTTTAATGGGGATATATTTTCCTGTCCTCATCAGTTACAACGTATTCCAACTGTTCTGCATACATCAGTGAAACACATGCTACTTTTTTGAGCTGAATGGGAGAAAATGAAGGTTCTGTGATTTTGTAGCACAAATAGAAGGAGGGAGGAGATGCACAGACTGCCCCCCTTTTAACTGCAGAAACAAAGATTTGAGGATGCTAAATGAACTTGCTGCCATCCATACTAGTTCTAGTACTAGCTCACTTGAGGTACAGTGCTCCATCATCCCTCCTGCATTTTCCTCATTTTCTTTCCTCCCATTCTCCCTGGCTTCTGGCCCTTTGCTTCAGTGACAATGTTAAAATCCTTGCTGACAATTTCTGTTGTGAAAATGAAGAATGACTTTTCAAAACAGGAAGCTTGATGTAGGGTCAGCTGAGTACTAAATCTTATTCATACTCAAATTCATTGATTTAGGAAACATCTCAGCTTTACTCAGATAAGATTTTCAGGCTGTCAGGTTTGACATATTAAATAAACTGTTGTTGTTGTTATTTTCAGTTTATATCCTTCCTTTCTCCATGCACAGGGCCCAAGGTGGCTCGCAGCACATTAAAACAAAGTACAGCTAAAACACTATTACTACAAATGTTTTTTGAAGCTGAAGAAACAGTTGTGTTAAAAATACAAAGTTAAAACAGTGTAAAACACATCTGTAACATAATTTAAAAAGACAAAAATGAGGATTAGTGGTCAGGTTTGCACCACTGTTTAGTAAGTATATGAGAAAGATGTATCAATGGGAAATTTAATTTAAATCAGTAGTTTCAATAAGCCTGCTTTACTGTTTTAAATAATTTTGTCCTAGTCTCTCTTGCATTTGAAAGATATAGCTTCGTGCACTGGCCACAAGAGGTTTTGGTCCCCAGAAATGTTTATACCATTTGCTAGACATTAAGATGCCACAGGATTCTTGGTTGATTTAGCTATTAAAACAACACAGTGTCTTCTCTAAAAGAATTCGCTTTTGATTTTCATCCTTTTCAGGGAGCCTTTAGAAGCATATATCTATTTCGGACCTGTGTATTATCAGAAACTGAAGCACATGGTGTTGGATAAGATGCATGCCAGAGCTCGGGGACCCAGAGCTGTCCTTACCAGGTATGACAAAGCAAGAGTCCAAATGCACTGTATGTAAAAGGCAGCTGTGAATTGGGTTTCACCTTCACATTTGTTGCATTTCTCAGCTGTTGTCTATGCACAGTTCTGCATAGAGTTGGAAAACATCTCCTCTCCTAACTCTGGCTTGAAAGACGCAAACAGTTGTTTTGAAGCCCCATGGCAACATATAGGTGTTATCTTAAGTTTGTCCTCAAAACAGTCCTGTGAGGTAGGTTCAACTGAGAATCAGTAACTTGCTCAAAGTCACCTATTTCTTTCTTTCGTTTTATCTTTCACTCAATTATTCATTTTTATACCCTGGTTTTCTCCCATATGAGACCCAAAGTGGCTAGTGAATTTCATGATTTAGTGGAGACTAAAATCTGGATTCCCCAAGTCTCAGTCCAACACTGTAACCACTGAGCTACACTGACTCTAAGGAAAGGGCCTCAAATGAACATTCTGCATGCAGCTTCTCAGTATTTTAAATGGGTCCTGGATGCCTCTTTACATGCCACCTTTAAGGTCAGCCTCATTCCTTAAGAATCATTTGGATATTACTACATACTTTGCTTTGTGACTTTGCTTCTCTAATGGGTGTATATTGACTGTAGTCTAGACCTTTGGCTGGAGCATAGACTTGAGGGACAGATGTTAACCTCATTACAGTGCTCTGGTGTGGTTTCATGAGTGGTTCCATTTCTCATTACAATGAGGCAGTATCCCTGAGTGAATTTACCTGTTCATTTCAAAGGCAACCTACAGAAGGCCGATCCCGTGATGGAGGTTTACGTCTGGGAGAGATGGAACGAGATTGCCTGATAGGCTATGGAGCTAGCATGCTTCTGCTGGAGAGACTTATGATTTCAAGTGATGCATTTGAAGTGGATGTGTGTGGCCAGTGTGGATTGTTAGGCTATTCTGGTTGGTAAGCAGACAAGTTTATTTAATATTTCCTTGTATTTCCCTTACTGTCTTATCTGTGTGTGTGTGTGTGTGTGTGTTTAGATTATTTTTTATCTCAGTTGAAGGTTTATGTTGACAAAAGTCATATAATTTATAATTTTATTTGTATATATAGCACATTGCATGATTGTTTCCACACAGCTGTCCTTGCATTTTGATTTACCTATTAAATAGAGGATACTCCTAATGCTAGGCCAGGATAAACAAATCTCTTTACCAGTCTTTTTATAAATAATTTTTTCCAGGTTTGATGTGATGTCTGTGTGTTTGTTATGAAGCACTTCACAAAGCTTATTTAAAGTCCTACTCCTCAGGGTTTTAGTAAAGTTTTTGTAGTGCCTGTAGAGTTGCTGGATTATGTCTTTACAGGACAAAAATCATTTAAAAGGCAACTGGACTCTCCCCTGAGTTTTTGGCAGAAGATTATCTACTTCTCTGGAGATCTTCCAGCTCCCTTTAGTTTAAAAAAAATAAAACCCACTGTCTAACTGTAGACAAACAAAAAGGGTTCATCAGCTGAGAGTAGAAACTGAGACAAAGATGTGATTGCACGTATCGCCCATGTTACAAATGGCTGACTTATCGCAGTGTTTTCAGAAGAGAGGAGACCAGCTGTGTCAATGTCCTTTTCTCATCAAAGATCCAAATTAGACCACACTGAAAAGGCTGGCAAAAGAACTTCATGGAACTGTACCTTTTGTTCAGTTGCTTGGAGTCTTGCAGAGCAAAAGTAAAGAAAGAGGATGTAACAGAGATGTGGGGGGTGGAGGTGGGGAAGACGAGGACTTTTTTCTTTTTCCAAACATAGATTGCAGAATCAAGTAGTCCCAGCGCTTTTCACTTGTACAGAGAGAGTTCTTCAGCCTTTTCATCTTCTCCAGGATATGGGTCAGAAAGGATTTAAAGGAGTGTTCTTTGTACTTAGCAAATGTGTGGCTCCCGTTGGCTTGCAGGTCCTTAAAAATTGTACTCAGTTCCAAACCATTTAAGGATAAAAATTATGATCCTTCAGTTCAAACCATCATACTGAGCCACTGAATATAAAAGGTCTACAAAAATTATCACTGTTGAGGCAGAAGCCTTCTGCAATAGAATACAGGCCAGAATACTGGCTGGTGAATTCCATGTCTGGGTTTTAGTACATCTTTTAAAATATCCAAGGTGCTATGATCCTGTTTTGGGGTTAGGGATCTGAACCTACGATAGCTTCTATGAAATTCAGACCAAAACCCAGAGCAGATACATTGTCCCACTAAGATGGAATCCATCTGTTGGCACTGGTTTTGATGAACTGTGCAGTGTTTGATAGAGTTATGAAAATCACCGTATCTGGAAACAAACCCTACATGTACCTTAGGAACAGTGAGCACAGAGGCTTTATCACTCAGAAAATAACACAGATAGAAAGGCAAGTGAGGTGGGAAATTTAAGTGTCCAAGGTGACTAAAAGGAAGAAAATTAATTATATCACATTCCCAGTCTCAAAAGCTGAGCAGCGCCCCAATAATATCTGTGGTGAGCCACTGATCACCCCACATATACCTTTCAAGTCTAATGATTTGGCTTTTCCCTCAGCTATGGACTCTGAGGAGGGGTCTCTTCAAACCCCACCTTCTCTAGTCCCTCTCCTGTGCTGAATCAGGATACAGAAATACATGTCAGCCCTTTAAAAACCACAACTAAACTCTTACAGGGACAAAACTTCTGAAAAATCTGAGCCCAACCAATTTTCTTATGATCTCAGCTGCTTGCAGTCCCTTGCTGGAACAGTAGCTTTCCCTACACGGGAATACTAAGGCCTCTGTCTCCTGACAGTTCTTCATCTTGCTGTGACACCACTTTTCTGGACCTGACTCTGTCCCTTTATCTTCCTATTTGGCTGCTCAACAGATAGATTAAAAAAAAAAAACCACTTTAACTCTTTTCCTTCAAGCAAGTGCTTAATATTGTGAACCAAATTCTCTTTGGTCGCTAATCATATCTGATCATGCCATGCCTGCTTCTTTCTCTCACTTTCTCCCCCACCCTCTTTCTCCATATCCAGATCTTGCTTTGCTGGATATGGATCCTCTATACCTGACATAGGGCTATCTGTGGGTGCTCATGCTACAGGTATCTTCACATAGCCATCTAGCTAAGCCAGGACATTATATTGCAGACCAGAATTAGCAGAGGTAAATCTGAGCAGTGAGTAAAATACTGAGGGAAGATGCAAGCTGCTAGTTTTGTTATGGTAGAAAACACATCTTTCTGTTTTGACTTCCTTTCGTAAGGGATGTACAGTGTTGTTGTGTGCCTTCAAGTTGTTTGCAACTTATGGCAGCCCTAGGGTGAACCCTTCACAGAGTTTTCAGGAGCTGAGAGTATGTTATGCACCCAAGGTCACCCAGGTGGTTTCTGTGGCCAAGCAGAGAATTGAACCCTGGTCTTCCAGGGTCATAGTCCAGGGCTGAAACCACTACATCACACTGGCACTCTGTACAGTGGGCTAGGGTAGAATTCCTTTTGAAGACCTGTAGATGGCAAATAAACTGTTATCAGAGATTGGCGGCATTCTGTATTACCACTACCACCAGTCAGTTCCAACTCTGATAACCCACATTTTATACAAAGAAAAATTATGCTAATATGGTATATAAGATTCCAACCTCTCTTTGCTTGTTTGCAATTTACATTGATGTAACAGTGCACCTTTTGCAAGGGGTGCATTAGCTACAGCAAGGGGGAAGGCATAGAAATTTGTCACCATAAGGATAGAAGACTGTTCTGCCAGCACCCAAGTAGTTTGGGAGTTAATAAGGCAGCTTTCTCTGCCTTCTCCCCTGTATCACCACTTCACATTTTATTCCTGCTGCCACTATCACTGCTCCATCACTTTCCACACTGGTGTGGTTACACTGGCCAACTAGAGTATAAGAGAGAGAAATATAGTCACCAGAGGAATCAGTATCCTCTGAACATCTGAGTTTGGAGCTTCATGTAGATAATACTTTTAGGCGAACAGACATCAGTATTCACAATAATAAGGACTCAAAACTTGATTTTTCAAAAAGAAAATGATGCAGTTCTAACAGTTGTTTCTGTTGCATTTTCATGGGAAAAAAAACTATTTTTCCAGATAGGCATAAAACTATCAGGCATAGCATTGCTCACTTTCTATAGGAAAAATTGATGATTAAACGGGGGCGGGGGGAGTCTAAAGAATGCCATTTTGCAACTGAGCTTGAAGAACTTATATAAAACCTGTTTAAACTCAGTGAATTACACTTTATAAATGCTGAAATAGTATTTAAGGGATGCAAGTCTGGTCTTACAATGTCCAGTGGGGAAGTATAACCTGTAATTGGGTATCTTATCCAGTTATTAGGTGATTATGTGTGCTCTGTCAATAGTGGGATCCAAGCAGCCTTTTAATGAGCAACACAATAGAAACCAGGCAATTACAGCAGCCCAAGACCTCTGAAATGGTCTTTGCCAGTAATTCCAGCTTTAGTGAAGAATTGCTATATAAACAAGCCTGCTGCAACACATGGCTTGAAAGTGACATAGAAGATGGAAAGGGATGTTGTCTCTCTGAATTGCATATATGGCTGGAAACCAAATGGCATTTCTAATGTGAATTTACAGTTAATTATGACCTTGATGGAACTAGGAATGGTATCTTCCAAGGAAAGGCTCAATAACTGAGTCAGGAAAATGTTGTTTAGACTATTCTGAGCACGTGGTGGCCTCCTAGGGATTTCTGGATGAGATGGATTGTGTGGATACATTTCCATCTGGCTTCAGGCCTGGCTGTGGGACAGAGATGGCTTTGGTCATCTTGATGGATGACCTACACTGTGAACTAGACAGGGGGAATGTGTCCCTGTTAGTTCTGCTGGACCTGTCAGCAGCTTTCAGTACCGTGTTATCCTTCTGGGCTGCTTTGCTGAGATGGGACATAGGGCCACTGTTTTTCAGTGGCTTTGTTCTTTCTGGGAGGGGTGAACCCAGAAGCTGGTGCTGGGGAATTCCTGTTCAACCCCTTGCCCTGTGGGATCCCTCAGGGCTTAGTTCTGTCCCTCATGCTATTTATCATATGCATGAAACCCTTGGGAGAGGGTGTCTGGAGTTTTGGGGTTTGGTGTTATCGGTTTATGGATGACACCTGACTCGACTACTCCTTTCCAGCACAAGCCAAGGAAGCTGTTTAGCTCCTAAACTGGTGCCTGTCAAGAATAATGGACTGGATGAGAGCAAACATACTGAAATTTAATCAAGACAAGACAGTGGTGCTCCTGATCAGTCAAAAGGTAGACCAGCAATCAAGGATTCAGCTTGTGCTGGATGCCATTGCACTCCCCCAAAAATGCAGGTCCACAGCTTGGGTATGCTCTTGGGATTCAACCCTGAGCCTGGAAGCCCAGGTTTCAGCAGTGGCTAGGAGTACATTTGCCCAGTTAGGGCTTCAGCTGATCAAAAGAGGTGCTGCCAGACTGCTAACTGGAACTGGTTACGGGGAGTACACAACTCCTTTCTTGCTACAGCTCCACTAGCTGCCAGTCCACTTCCAGGCACAATGCAAAGTGCTGGTTTTGGCCCATAAAACCTTATATAACTAACATGCGGATTATTTGAAAGACTGTATTCTCCCTTACAAACCTGCTCATGCTTTAATATTTGCTGGGGAGGCCCTTCTTTTTGCTGCAGCCACCCTCACAGATACATCTGGAGGGAACACAAGAGAGGGTTTTCTCAGTAGCTGCCCCCAGGCTCTGGAATTCCTTTCCCAGAAAGGTTAGACTGGCATCCTCCCTACTTTCTTTCTACAGACAAGTGAAGAAGACCTTTCTGTTTTGACAAGCCTTTGATGACTGATTGTATCATCTAAACAATGTGCTGGATTTTTTTTCTGTTTTTTCTGTTTTTCTGGGATATGTGTGTTTAATGGTTTATGTTTTAACTTATTTTAATTTTTTACTGTTTAATTACTTTTTAACTTCTGTATTTTGTGAATTTCTAACTCTGTTTTTGAATCTGTTGTAAACTACTTTGAATCCCAAACTGGGAAAGAGGAAGGATGTAAACAACATCATCATCATTATCATCATCATATTCTCAAACAACTAGATTTACCTTATTACAGAATTTCAGATATTCAGCAAGGATGTCACCAGTGGCTGGATTCATTCTCATAGATACATTGCTTTCTACAGATAAACCCCAAGTCTGAAAATTCTGAGTGGTTAAGTTACTAGGAATATCAGAATTCTAGGCCTTGAAGCTGTAGGTTTCAGCAAGCTTGTCTGTTAAGTAGGAACAGCAGATACTATAAATACCATAGAACTATAAATACTATAAAATTCTAACATAATTGAATTAAGTGGAATTGAAGCATCTGAATTTCTGTGAAACCTTTGGCATGACCCTCCAACCCAGTCCCTATATGCTATTGTAACTCCATATCCAACTTCACCTACACATTTGGGTCTGTATATCTTCCAGAATTTGAACAAACAGCAGAATTTAAATGCATTTTTGTTGTGGAAGTTGGCATTGGTCTATGAGAGTGAGCATAGTGTAATGGTCTGAGTTTTGGATTAAGCCTGTGATCAAATTCTCACTAAGCCAGGAAAACCCATTGGCTTGGGCAAGTCTCAGAGGAAGACAATGGCAAACCTCCTTTGAATAGGTCTTGCCAAGATATAGGAATGTAGTAGCCATACATCAGAATCAACTTGAAGGAACATAGCAACAACAGAACACTCTATATGATTATCCTTTAAATTGCCTCTTTTAGTCACATCTTGCCAGTGTGCCATGCAATCTTTTATTGGCTAGCAGCAGGATTGTGCTAATATGCACTTTAAAAGCAGAGCAGGCCTGGGCTTAATGCTGTGCTATTTATTGTTGCATAGTGAGCCAGATCTCAGCTTACTCTAGAGGAAGATCCAAAAGAATTGTCATTCTGGAAGCTCTCTGGGTATTTGCTACTTTATCTCAGTTTCTTTATGCTCAATAAGGGAGCAGACCTTGGGTTCATGAGCTTCCCTGCTACAATTACCAGTTTGTGACACTAGAAGTAAATGTTTGAACAAGGAGGTCCAGCAGCTATCTGAATATGATTCTGAATGGGACAAAAATTCTGATCTCATTGAACAGGATAGAGTGTAACAAAAATCCAAGCCCCACCCTGCCCCATTAAATTAAAAAAATCCTTAAAAATAGATATGTTCAGTTATAACAAAGCAATGGTATAGCTGAATTAGTGGGCTGTAGCTTCTTGTCTCTGGGCAGGCATTTTCAAGAAAACATGTTAATTGTAGTTGTGTGTGTATATATGTTTTAATGTATTGTTGTCTTTTCCTCTCTGCTCCAGCAAGTACAGGTTGGGCCATTCATTGAACTCACAAATTAGATTGAGGAGGAATCTTATTCTTTACCCTTAAATTGGAATACCACAATTAACATTTCTG
Organism: Ctenosaura bakeri; assembly: GCA_948474755.1. Lineage (NCBI taxonomy): Eukaryota > Metazoa > Chordata > Lepidosauria > Squamata > Iguanidae > Ctenosaura > Ctenosaura bakeri. The sequence continues at coordinate 34,510 of CAOLHI010004889.1, read as the reverse complement.
TGCTGCTGACTGGGTGTTTCCTTGGTAATACAAGGCTACTAGAGAGAGAGGCTCACACAGAACTTAAGGGAGGCACTATGTTAGCACAGGAGTTTGCATTCAACATTTACAGCAGGTTGGTCTGCAGTGGACATTGGGTGGGGGCAGGGGAAGTACCTCTTACAAAATTTTCCTTCTTTGTAGACTGGAATTGCCCTGGTAATAGATAACCCTATTTTCCTTTTTATATTTGAAATAAGTGTTTGCAGACATCTTTTTACACCAAAAGGAGCTGTTGTCAGTAAGGCCACCTGCTTCACTGATGGTATAATGAAGGTTGCAGATTCACAGCATCAGAAAACCACATCAGCTCCTGGTATTCTCAGCCAGTTTCCAGGACTCCAGTGTCCTGGCTTGATAGGAACTGGAGTTACAGTTATGGTGATCCATTGAGTGTGAGACAGAGTGGAGCTTCTCTCTGAGTCATTGTGAGATAATTTAAATGGTAGAATTTAGGTGTGTCTTCAAGACTGACTCTCAGTTTGAGATGCCCCTTGATACAGAGCCTTCATGGGGCATCTCAAACCTAAACCTAGTGTTCAAGATATGCCTGTTTTAAGCTATTGCTTCTCAGCCTCTTTCATCCTACTTACAGGTGAAAACATTTTTTAGTGCTTTTGCATCATTTTAGGCAGTTAAAACTGAAGGTTTGAAATGCATTTGGTAGGCTAGCCAGCTGAAACCTCTAAAGACAAAATGTAGTGCCAAAAAATGCATTTATATAAATCATGTCACAATTTCACATCCAAAAATAAAATATATACACACATACTTGTTGTAATATGAATTTCATTAATCCAACATAATTCTGATCAGCGTGAGTTAACATGTCATACTGTCTGTAAAAACAGATTTTGAAATGTTCCTGTAAAAACTAAACACAAAAAAGAGAATTTGCAGGATAGGGCTGCTTTAAACAAACCCAAGTTTATAACTTTTCCAGTTTCTTACAAACAGCAGGCTTAAAGCATGAATGCTGCTTGCACCAGATTCAGCCTTATGGGTTACTAGTGTTATAAGGTTGTTAAATTAATCCAGCCTTTAAGCCTTAGCTTGCTCATCACTTCTAAACACAGTTCAAAGTGTTGAATGGATGTTCAAAGCCTGATGGGGCTTGCCTGAAGGAAGATGTGTTCTCATATCAACTTACCTGTGTGCTATTAGCAAAGGCTATCACTCAGGCGTCCCTGCAGGTGGAGATTTGGCAGGTGGTAACTGGGGGAGGGTCTTCTTGGTGCTGCATTTTACAGAAATCCTTCTCTAAAGAAACTCACCTGAAACAATTTTCAATTTCAGGCAATTAAGAGTGTGTCTAAGGGCAGGAAGCCTTTTTCAGCCTAAGTGATGAATTCAGTTTTAGAGAAGTTCATCATTTGCTGCATTCTGTGTTGCATGTAGCCAAAATCAAAAGCGTGGGCCTAAAAATGCCTTTATCTTTTAGCCTATTTGAGAAGCAATTCAACCATTTATTGTTGTAAAAATTCTTTAAAATTTTGGGAAGTCAGTAAATGATTGTGTTATGGAGAAGGGGATGTGGCCATCTGAGGAATTCTAGAAGTCCATTTTGGAAAACAAGAAGGAGCAAATTTGGTCCCAGGATCTGAGGTTCCCTATCTCTGTCCAGCTATGTAACTTCTGTGTTATAACTACTTTAAAACTAGTTTGCTTATGATGAATTTATTGCTGTTTGGAATTGCTTTTATTATTTTCCAGTGTTGGGAATTCTTTAGCCAAAGGGCAGTATAAATGCTGAATAAAGTATGAATATGTCTGTTTCTGTCTTTTTAATAGAAATACACAATGATCTTGTTTTTCTTTCCTTTAGGTGCCATTACTGCAAGTCTTCTTGCCATGTGTCATCCCTGCGCATACCATATGCCTGTAAACTTTTATTCCAAGAACTACAGTCTATGAACATTATACCCAGATTAAAATTGGCCAAGTACAATGAATAAAAGATCTGAGGAATAAAAAGACAAAAGAACATGTGGAAACATAATCGGAATGATCTTAAGTGGCAACAAAAATCCTCAAGCCAAATAGGCCCCTACTGCTCTATTGGCTTTTTCTTCCCTCTTTAACTGGATCACAATCTCAAGAGAACATGAGAAGCCGCTACTGCAAAGACTCAAGCTGTGTTTATCTGTGGCAGTATCTTAGGTGCCATTCACCTGGGCACAGTGACTGTGCAAGCTCAGGTTCCCCTTGAAATACAGGCAGGGTATGAACGATCATCTATATTCAGTGAATTGGTTCCTTTATTGACAAACCACTTAAATATATGCACAAATATTGAGTGCAAAGACAGTACTGAAGTCAGTGGAACTTATTGAAACAGTTTTGCAGGGTGTTAACTGATTGATTTTGACTGAAGCATCCTTTTGGTTAACTGCTGTCTCTCCATTGTGTATCATTTTTTAAAAAAGTATTAATGAACAGAAATGGGAACACAAATAAAGAATTTGAAGTATATTTTTCTAGCTCATTTGTTGTTATCTCCCCTTGTCTTAAACTAACATGGCATAGCAATATTATGTGTCCAGAAAATTTTACAGTTTTGGTAAATAGTGATGATAAAGGTACATCTCATAAAAATATATTCACATGTTCTGTATTCAGAGTGGTCTGTACTTACTTCATTGATAGAAGTGTCTAACAGCTTTTTCCAATGTGATGTCTTCCAGCTGTGTTACACAATAATTCCCATCATTTCTAGCCAGCATGGAGGGCACTAGGTTAAGGAAAACTGATCTAATGCAACTTCTCTTTTGAACCTAAGCCATTTCCACACTAGCCTGTTACAGTTCTATTATTCTAGTTTCAACATCCTATGGCAGTGGTTCTCAACCTGGGGGTCGAACGACCATTTCACAGGGGTCGCCACTCCTCAATCCTGCCCCCCTTTTAAAAGAAGGTGGCCTCACAGCCAATGGGAGCAGTGCTTCTGAGACCCCTGCGCTGGGGTTCAAACTGCAAACCCCAGGATTCCATAGGATGGTGAAAGTGGAATAATAGCGCTATAACAGTCTAGTGCAGAAATAGCCAGGATGACTTTCTCCTCTTGCTTTTGTTGTGCGTGGACCCTTGGCGCTTGCCACATCCACGTGTTGTGTTCTTCGCCCTGACTGTCTTGCATTCCTCGCTTTTTGTATGTTCGGTGTCCGCACTCCCTTTGAGGGAGGGAGGGAGGGAGTGAAACAAAACGCGTCTGCTTATGCCACCGCCATCTTTCCTCTCTCCCTGTCCTTTCCTCCCTGCGCCTCATGTAAAATGTGGACTGTTTTGGCATTGCCTTTGGGAGTGACTGGCTTTTTGAACTGTGGGAACCCAACATTCAGAACTAGAACTACTGCCTTAATTCTGGCATTGATGGACGCTTTCTGTGCTTAAAAAAAGGGGGGAGGGTTACCAGTTTTTAGGCATTAGAAGTCTATCCAGAGCAGTGATTTAGGGCAGTGTTTCCAATCTATTTGATGTTGGAAATAACTAACTAACTAAATAATAAATAAATAAATAAATAATAACGAAAATGATTTTATAGTTGGGGGGTCACCACAACATGAGGAACTATATTAAGGGGTCACGGCATTAGGAAGGTTGAGAACCACTGTCCTATGGAATCCTGGGGTTTGCAGTTTAGGGAGGGAGCTGTAATGGCCAGGCTATAGAAAGAGTTAACTCAAGGGGTCTGATCACATGGGAGAGACTGGATTGGCCCTGATGCCCTTTAGCCCATGGGAGGTGAGAAGAAGGAGAACTGAAGGCTTCTGGATGAAGAAAGAAGAGAGGCCATGTGGTGGAAGCTTGCAGCATGTTAGAGCAAGGGAAGGAATCATAGGAAAGACCATCTAGCCATATGTGTCAGGTTTGAGTTCTTTTGAAGAGACTATGTGCCCTAGGGATAGGGAAAGCAACCCGGAGTTGGAGATTAATCTTTCATTTCTTTATGCCTGTACCTATAGGTGTGCTTCTTTCTCTTGCAATCAGAGAGGAGATACACAGGCAATGTTCTAAGCTAGTCAGGTTGCTTGGTATATCTTCTGCTAATTCTTAGTATGCTATTTTCCTACTGTTTATATTACAGTCCTCCCTCCACGTTTGCTAGGGTTTGGGACACAGGACCCCTGCAAAAGCAGAAAAACTGTGAATAACACTAGGCCCTCTTAAACCATATTTAACATACAAAAAAGTATGATCACCATATTCAACTCACTGTGGATTCGTTTGAGGCATCAGGGTTCCTTCACAAGACAGAAGTAGGTGGCTGGTGGGGCTTACTGCCCCCTTCACTGCTGCCCCACACCATTTTTAATAGGGACTTACAAGCCTCGTTAGCAATTTTCTCAGTCTCAGGAGGCTTGCAGTCCCTATTAAAAATGGCACAGGGAGGCAGGAGAGGTGACAGCAAATAAACTGTGAATAATCAAATCCGCAAAAGTGAAGCCTGCAAATGTGGAGAGCTGACTGTATTGTTGTTGTTAAAAGTATTGCACGTATAACAGGCCTGTCTGTTCAGTAAGAGAGAGTGGGAAGCTCTGATCACATGTCTCCATGGCAAGGTCTACCAGAAACTGGTGAAATATTTTTTTCTTTTCTCCCATGAACATAAGGGAGAGAGGAGAGAATGTTGAGCCCTTAAATCCTCCAAACCCTGGGGAAGGAAAGAGAGATTGAATCTCCAAGAAAGGGCTTGGTGGCAGCACTGCTGCTGCACTTGGGAGAAGTGGGCACACCTGTGCATAACCTAGTCATGCACTAGTCCTCCTTTTCCCCACAAGAGCGTTGTGTTTCCTGACACAAATATATTTTGTCGCTGACAAAATGCATTCTCCCTTTAGCTAGCATGATATGAATTGTGAGTGCTCTGTTTATTTTATTTTATCTTTATATCCCACATTTTTCACTGTTCAGGACCCAAAGCAGCTTACAAAAGTTAAATACAGCTAAAAATTTCACATCACACAAAAGGAAATTAAACTATCAATAAAACCAAAAACAATTAAAAATATCACCATTATAAAAGCAACAATAAATAGATTATATGGCATATTATGTAAGGCTCTTTCCCCCGGAAGAATCAGCTCTCAAAAGGCCACTGAAACAAACAAAATATTTACTGCTTACAAGGATAATAAAAAGCCTGTCTAGTAAGGTAGTTCAGAGCCTGGGAGCAGCCACCTAGAAGGCCCTCTTCAAAGTCACCAAATGTTCCTGTCAAGGCGATGGGACAGAGAGAAGGCTTCCCATTATTATCATACAAGTATGCATCAGTACAATGGCAAAACTAGCAATTCCGCTTTACCTCCAGTGCATTCTTTTAATAAATTTAAAGCTAAATGAAGCTATTTGTTAACAGGACAATGGAGTCAGGAGGAAAAGTTTAGATTTGTTAGGTTATTAGGGTATGTTTTGAAACAAGCTTAAAGTTGTTACAAAAGAAATGGGCTCAAGTTGCACTGTGGTGGAACAGACCTGTTGACACTTCATTGAAGAATCTCTCTTAAACTCATTTCTGGGTGGAAGAGGTATGATAGTTGGGAAAGGGTCAACTGGTATGGCACAACTTTTGTTATTGGGATGATGTTTCAAGTCATCAAAGAGTGAGGATTAGGATCAAACTAGGAAGCAGTCATACGAAAACAAAGGATTGTTTTCTGAAAGAACCAGAAGCCTTATGGGGACATTGCACACAAAAAGTTTAGAGAATGATAGGTAGAATGTAGGTGTTTGTATGCCAGTGCAAAAGCCCAGGTGAGAGAACAGGAATGCTCAGTATTAATATAGCTGCCGTATGAAGCATTGAGCAACACTAACAATCAGTGTGACTTCTTGATATAGACCATTTCACACAAATTGACATAAATACAGCGTTTCGGAGAGCTAATGTGCAACATTTGTTTCAACAGGCTAAGTCAGCCCTTTGTTCAATTAATTATTTCAGTGTTGTGGCTAGATTTTTGTTCAGTGACTTTCCTCTGACTGTTGATGAGGATGTTAACGGTCTGAAGAACGCTTCATGATCTTGTGGTATTAACAAAAAAAAACAGTGGTAGGCAAAATTTGCCACAGGAGTTTTTGTTAAGATTCCAGCTTCTTTATCACTTTGCGCTGCAGTGTCCAGGCAAAGCTGTTTACTAGAAATGCTATTCAGTGTGAAGGTCACTACAGTGTTAGTCCAGCTGAGATGCTGAATACATTTCATGTCCCACCCTAATCAAAGCTTTATTTTGCTGCTTGAAGAGATATCTGCCTTATAAATTATTTTCCTAACTGTCATCCTGATTGGGTGAACTGACTTTTTTACTAGCCTGGGTTCTTGAAGTGAAATAAAGAAATAGTTGGCATTCCCAAGTTTAAGTTACTATAAATGTTGAGGAATTAAACACATTTGTAAAAGAGAAAGGAGAAGCGGTGTTGGCAGTAAAGGTTTAATCTCCCCTAGTGTGACAACATGTCAGAGTGTCTGATAATGTTTATATTTTATAATTAAATGTAGTAACTTAAAGCACTCTGTCACAACTGAAGCATCAACAACAAAAGAATCATTAATGTAAAACCACTAAGTCACTAAAAATAGACAAGAGAATCACATTAAAATATCACAAAATATCATAATTTTTAAAGTGATAATGCAGAGAAAAAAAATAAGGCCATGCAATAGCAAAATCAAAACATTTTAAATCAGGTACACATGTATGATCAGTGGGTTGCATCTAGATAGTTATACTTAGTTATATTTATATCAATGGGACTTAAGTTAGTCATAGGTCAATGCTTCCATTTATTGTGATAGTTCTGTACTAAGTTTGAATCCAGTCTGATGAATATATTGAAGAAAAAGCCCTCATCAACATTCTTCATTTAAAATCACTAATCAAATTACCAATATATTATTAGAAGCATCAGATATTCTTGGGGAATATGAAAATCATTCATTTTCCTTTGAAAGTACATGCTCAGTTAAAATATATTTCAAGTTGAAATTGCCAAATTTGTGCATAATCATTCCTTCACAGCACTATTATTTGAAATGGGATGCTGGCCTCAATAATGCCAAATATCAGATATGCGGGAAAGACTGGGATGAAAACAACTTGGAAGCTACCCTGCTTTCCTGCAGCACCACAAGAAATAGGAAGCGATGAATAATATAGATTTCTTTCCCCACAAAGGTTCAAGGATTCAAAGTGGGCTGACCTGTGGTCTACATTTAGGCTTGTTACAACTTTGCAGGATAGGACTATTCTAAGAGATGGTGGCTTGCCCTTAGAACTGCCTATGAAGCTTTGTAACAAAACAAATAATTTTTTTCTCATTTTCCACTTTCATGTAAACTGAGCATTGCCATTGTAACAAAGGTGTGTGGATGGATGGATGTGTATGTGCCTTCAATTTGCCAGTCAACTTAGGGTGATCCCATGAATTTCATGGGGGTTTTTTAGGCAGAGGTGGTTTTGCCAGTTCCTTTCTCTGAAATATAGCCTGCAGCACCTGGTATTTGTTGGCAGTCTCCCATCCAAGTACTAACCAAGGCTGCTTAGCTTCCAAGATCCTGCTTAGCTTCCAAGATCAGACAGAATCTGGTGCCTCTAGGACATTTATTCAAATTCCATTCAAAAAAATGGAAGAGCAGTGCCCTACATTATCTTTAACTGGTTGGACAGAGTGTACCAGAGAAAGAGGTAGAAGGTACTGGGCAGTATATTCCACTGGTTGAACTGAAAAGGTTTAACTCCTTTAAAGGAGTTATGGAGAAGATACTGATATATGGAGAAGAAGGCAACCCTGAACACTGAAATCCTCAGTGAAACCATTCTAACTGGCTTTACATTGACTTACTGGGCTGAACAAGAATAGCTTCTGCAATGCAATTGGCAGTCCTGGGCAATTGGAGTTCACTTTCGGCTGGACGCATGTAGGTTCCTTTCTAGACCTTTTGTTTAACATGTAAAGGTTAGTGAGGGGCAGCAATCAGAAGCACATTAAGTTCAGGATCAGCACCTGTATTTTACAGACCTGCTCACCTTCCAAGATTGATATGGCTCAATTGGTGAAATATGATTTAATTGGCAAATGCATTAATTCATATTGATATAAAATGGAACCTGAGGTGACTGGAAGATCAAACTGGGCAGAGGAAAATTACTGACTGAACACCTAGGATTGCAAGGCAGGTCAGCCAAACCCTCTCTAGGTGTAGCTGAAGTCATTGTCAGGCATATTACTAAGCAACTCTGGAGATAACAGGCTTAAGCTGAAAGAACTCTGAGTGTACAATGGTCATCAAAACACCGATTGTTTCAATCCTAGACGTTCCCCGGCATTGTCCCCCAAACCTCTCCATAATGCAGAGCTATTACAACCAAAGGTTGTTGTGAGTTTTCTGGGCTTACAACCGTCATTACCAATTTGTCACCTAAACACTAAGACCATTAACTTTGTCCAGACCCCATTGTCCTTGTTGCAGCTTCCATTGTTGGCCAGGAGAGCCATTCACACCCATGCCCTTGGGATACATTTTGGGTATGAAAACCCTTCATTATGAGCAGTTTGGTGCAGTACTTTGCTTGCTGGTCACCATCCTGTCACTCTGATTTCCAAAAAAGTACTATCCTTAGGTACTTGTCTAAGCCACATCACTGCTTTCTTTGCTGCTCCCTGGATTGGTAATTTATTGCCCATTCCCTGAAAACTCCTTTATCCACAGCTTTTCTCCTTTTACCCCTTAGTTTGCTCTTGTGCAAGTGTGTAGGTGTTTGGATCTTTTGCGTGTGTGAATGAACCTTCAATAAAACACATTCTGGCTTATTTTGGAATCTTTGGCTGGTTCTTTCCTGAAAGACCCCATAAACACTGGTGGAAAGATCTCGTTATCATAGGTCTCCTAATTGAGCTAATTAATTCCTCAGTATGGCATCATGGGTGGACTTCTGAGTCACCCATGTTTTGGGGTAACACATAGCTTTGCACTCCTCATCATGTTATTTGAAGACGTGGAGGGATAACTCTCATTTTCCCATTTAAAATGGAAGTAAAGTGACCCTTTGACTTTCGCATGTGTTTGGGATGCAGAACCCTTGCAAAAGTAAAAAAAACAACAACCCACGAATAACTCTCCCCCTTCCACCTGAGTGAATGTCCCTCTTCCCATTCCCTTTCATAGCTCCCCCTCATTCCCTAGCCTTTTGCCTGGGCACACTGCCTACCTTCCACACATCCAGGCAAAAGGCAAGTAAATGGGAGGGGCCAGCCCCATGCATGGAGAAGACACATGTGAGCCTTCTCCCCATTTCCCCCTCCCATTTGCTTGCCTTTTGCCCAAGTGCTTGGAAGGAAGATAGCGTGCCTGGGCAAAAGGCAAGTGAATGGGAGGGGACAGCCCTGCATGTGGAGAAGACATACAAGAGCTTTCCCACTTTCCCACTTTCCATTCCCTTGCCCATTTGCCCAAGTACATGGAAGGAAGGCACATGGAAGTACATGGAGGGGAGGCACGTGCAAGGAGAAGATACATGCAAATCTTTCCTCCTCTCATTCCCTTGCCTTTTGTCCAGATATGGAAAAGGAAGGTAGAGCGCCTGGCCGAAAAGAAAGGGCATGGGAAGAGGAGAATGGGAAAGGCAAGCAGGCACCTAGTGAATAATCAAATTTGCAAAGCTCAAGCCCATGAATATGGAGAGAGGACTGTATTAATCTAAAAAAATTACCACCAGTTAGCAGACTGCTAGCTCAGAAGAATTTGTTTCTTTAATATTATGTTTATTTAGACAAATGAAAAATGCAAAACTGTTGTGGGAATGCTAATATCTTGAAAAATATTGTGCATACAGTGAATTCATTCTCTGTCCATGGATCCTTATCTAGCAAACATGGCACCATCTATGGATAAGACAGAGGCAGCCTATTCATTAGCGCACCTATACAGAAAGTTGCCGAGTGAAGGCATTAGTGCACTAATTGGCTGTGGCCTTCCAGAATATGAGACAAAAGTCTTTCTGAGGCCTACCTGAAGATGCCAGCAGCTGAACCTGAGAATTTTTGCAAGGCATGTGCTGCACTACCATAGAGAGAAAGGTCTTCTCTTCCTCTCAACAAAAGCATTCCACACTGCAGTATTTTGTCTCAGGTTTCACTTGTATATCTTACAGTGCTGGATTGTTGCTTGTAATACAGTGCATATGAAATTTTAGTAACAGATAATCATACCATATTTGTCTAGAGAACAGGCTTATAGAACACTTGTCCTGAATGAAATTTAAAATTATTATCTATCATATTCTTAACATATGCCTAGTACTTTATTAAAGTGAGAAGGTTAAGACATATTTTACTTAGGATGATCAGAAAGCGTTGTGGATCTACCATGTTGCCTGTGGGATTCTATGAACTGAGGTCCAAAAAGCCCAGCTTTCTAATTTCTGATCTAAACTACCATCATACAACTTCTGCTAAGAATAAAACAGACCAGTGAGTGTTAAAGAAATAACTGATGCACTGGCCTTTTTAAATTAAATTCCCATTCCTGATTGAAGCAAACACTGGACTTTTCCCCTTGAAGTAGGATGGACCCTTATAAGAAGACTACAAAAAACTCTGTAGCTTCTGGCATTAACTGCAGAGTACTGCAGTGTTTGCCCAGGCTTACATCACCAAGAGCTTAGCTTGACTTTGTGCCATTGTTTCAAAACATTGCCTGAGAATATTCAGGTCAAACACCATATTCTCAAGTCTCATGCTGATTTTGGGGTAAAGAGAGACCAAGCAGATTCCTACCCTCCACCAACTCCTGGTAATGTTGCTTTACTAATAGGCATAAATTCAATAGGAAAAGCTCTCTAGGCTGTTGTGAAGCCATCCTGTCAAATTTTGGACCAGCATGCAAGTATTAAAAGAGATGAGAATCTTGCTAGAAAAAGAGTGACAACTCTTCATCAGTTGTCTATGGAACATACAAGTGTTTGAGGAAAATGCCTAATGCTATAACTCCTTTCTGTAGAATACAGGGAGAAAGAAAGAAAGAAAGAAAGAAAAAAAGAAAGAAAGAAAGAAGGAATCTAGCATCACTTTGGAAACTAACTGATGCCTTCTAAAAGATCCCTGGGATAGAATTCACACAAGATTACACCATCTAGGGCAAAAGCCCAACCTAGCACTCAACACAGTACTCCTAAGACATACCACTAATGTACACAGGGACACCTCAAAGAAGCCTGTGAATTATTATTTAACTGCATTTGAATATTAAAGAATGGGAGGAAGAGAACAGGGCCAGCACTACCATTAGGCCAAGTGAGGCTGATACATTAGGCAGCAGATGCTGGATAGCTGAGGAAGGACCTGTGGCAAACTTATGGCAAAGAATACAGTTGTGTGTCCTATGCAATCTGCTCTGTATCACTTTAAAGCCAACCTGCAGACTCAGGTGTGGTAAAAGACATGGTTTACTCTCAAGAAAGAGACAGCATTCTGTGGTGGTTTGAATGCTGGACTAAGGCCATTTCCGCACTGGACTGTTATAGCACGATGATGCCACTTTCAACATCCTATGGAATCCTGGGGTTTGCAGTTGGCTGGCCCCTCCCTAAACTGCAAACCTCAGGATTCCATAGGAGGTTGAAAGTGGCATCATTGCACTATAACAGTCCAGTGCAGAAATGGTCTAGGATTCCAGGAGACCACGGTTCAAATCCCTGTTCAGCCATGGAAACCCACAGTGTGACCTCAGGCAAATCATATTATTTTAGCCTCAGAGGAAAGTAATGAGATACACTCTCTGAACAAATCTTGCCAAGAAACCCTGTGATAGCTTCACCTTTGGGTTACCATAATTTGGAAATGACTTGAAGGCACATAGCGATGACACTGAAGACAGACAATTGCCAGTGGGGCTGGTGCCTCTGCATCAAATGGAGAAAGCTGTCCATCATATCCTTGGCCTCAAAACATCAAAATGTCTTGGACCAACTTTAGGTAGGTGCCAGTACAGAAGTCAGCATAAAGCTGGGCATAATCCGCACCCACCCAGCCACCCACACACATTTTCTTCATACTGCATAGTGTTGATCCTTTTCTCACTGATTGGTGTCAGTTTTGCCTTAGAGAATTTTCATGAGGTAAAGTTGACACGGTAGGCAATTGAGTTCATAGTAAGGATTCAGTAAGAGGTTACCAACGCGTAAATGTGGAAAAGCAGGTTTCTCCATTACTGTTCCTAGCAGAACTCATGGCAGGGACAAGCTATAGATGCATTTTGGTTTGGCAGCTCACCCGCATATAATATGATTGCTGTGTTGGAAAATATGACCAGAAGCTTTTGAACATACAAATCCCTCACTTAAACTCTCCTGGGAAGAGGTGAAGTGCACACAAACTCCAACATCCTGAGCTGTGTTGCTTCCAAGTATTCCAAAAAGCAGAGAAATCTATTAGGGATATGTACTGCTAAATTTTCAGGTGATATTTTGCTGAAATCATCTGCAAAACAAAACTAAACAACTGATGGAAACATAGCAATTTTTTATGATAGATAGTGCTTGACCCAGGTGTGAAAAATTAAATAGGCGAGTTTATATTTGGGCTAATCAATAGGTAGCCATCAGGAGGAAGAATTAGCTTTAAGTATGATAAAGTCTTGAGTTTAACATCACTGTTTGCCATGGTATTTTGTATGTGTAAAGCAAAATACTTCTTTTGAACAATGAGATGATAGAATGAAATTTGATGGATATGTTTTCAGGATGCAATCCCATGTTTATTCTGTAAATGTCACCTCAGTGGTCATACCAATTTCCAAAGGAAAATGCAAAATTGCTCGCTGACCTTTTCATATTAAGCATGAAGGTCTTGAGGGAGACACTATGTGAATTCAGTTGAATTTGCTTAGAATCTCCTTTTAGACCTTCCCATTGAATGTATGAAGGTCATAGGAATAGCCCAGAAATCTTATTTTTTAACGTTGTTGTTGTTGTTGTTTGCCTTCAAGTAATTTCCAAGCTATGGCAACTCTAAGGAGAACCTACCACAGGGTTTTCTGAGGCTGAGTGTGTGTGACATGCCCAAGGTCACCCAGTGGGTTTCCATGGCCAAGCAGGGAATCAGTAGTCCAGTGCTCAAACCACTAGAGCTACTGGCCCTACAAATTGTATAATTCCCAGCCAACATAACCATTGGGCATGCTAGCAAGTAAATTATGGGATTTGTAGTCCAAAAAAAGTTATATTCCCAAGCTTTGTTTAGGGGTGGAGTAGGTGGGTGAAAGGATATCTGGAGTTTAAATTTGGTCCTTTGCCTTCTCTGTGCATCATTTCCATTCTGGTATAAATCACAGAATCATAGAATCAGAGTTGGAAGAGACTCCAGGGGCCATCCAGTCCAATCCCCTGCCATGCAGGAACACACATCAAAACATTCCCAACAGATGGCCATCCAGCCTCTGTGAAAAAACCTCCAAAGAAGGAGACTCCACCACACTCTGAGGCAGCATATTGCACTGCTGGACAGCTCTGACTGTCAGGAAGTTCTTTCTTAGGTTCACATGGAATCTCCTTTCCTGCAGTTTGAATCCATTGCTCCTTATCCTAGTCTCTGGAGCAGCAGAAAACAGGCCCGTTCCCTCCTCGACATGACATCTCTTCAAATATTTAAACATGGCTATCATGTCCCCTCTTAATCTTCTCTTCTGCATACCCAGCTCCCTAAGACGTTCCTCATAGGGCATGGCTTCCAGACCCTTCATCATTTGGGTCGCCCTCCTCTGGACATGTTCCAGCTTGTTGATATCCTTCTTGAATTGAGGTGCCCAGAACTGGACACAGGATTCCAAATGAAGCCTAACCAATACAGAATAGAGTGGTACCATTACCTCCCTCAATCTAGACACCATACTCCTATTGATGCAACCAAGAATCGCATTGGCTTTCTTGGCTGCTGCATCACACTGCTGACTCATGTTCAGCTTGTGATGTACCAAGACTCCTAGATCCCTTTCACATGTACTGCTAACCAGCCACGCATCCCCCATCCTATATTTGTGCATTCCATTTTTTCTGCCTAAGTGTAGGACCTTACATTTCTCTCTGTTGAAATTCATTTTGTTAGCTTTAGCCTAGCTCTCCAATCTGTCAAGGTCATTTTGAAATTTGATCCTGTCCTCTGGGGTATTAGTAACCCCTCCCAATTTTGTGTCATCTGCAAATTTGATCAGCATGCCCTCTATTCCTTCATCCAAGTCATCAATGAAGATGTTGAACAGCACTGGGCCCAAGACAGAACCCTGTGGCACCCCACTAGTCACTTCTTTCCAGGATGAAAAGCAGCCATTGGTGAGCACCCTTTGGGTTTGGTTGGTCAACCAATTACAAATCAACAGTAGCCCTGTCCAGCCCGCATTTTACTAGCTTCTTTGCAAGAATGTCATGGGGAACTTTGTCAAAGGCCTTACTGAAGTCAAGAAATGCTACATCTACAGCATTCTCTTCATCTATCAAGCTTGTAACCCTATCATAAAAAGAGATAAGATTACTCTGGCATGACTTATTTCTGAGAAATCCATGTTGACTTCTAATGATTACAGCATTGTGTCAAGCTCAGAGACCTGGGCAGCGAGCCAGCCCAGAGAAGGGAGTGTGAGAGCCAGCAAAGTCCAGCCAGGAGGAGACAAGCAAGCACTTTACACAAGGGAGTTCATTTACCAGAACGTCAAGCAAAAGCCATAGTCAGAGTTCCAAAAGCCAAGGGTCAAGAGATCAATTCAAGGTAGCAGGAACCAGGTGCTGAGAGCAAGGAACAGGCAAGAGGAGAGCTTGAAAGAAGTTTGCCACAAGCAAAGGAAAGCTTCCAGGCAGGCAGTTATATAGCCCAAGACACAGGTGTGGCTAGTCACTGCTTCTTGAACTTAATCAAGGAAGCCTCCCTTTGCTCAGCTCTCTTGAGTCTCCCTCTTGTTTGTGGGCTGCTTGGCACAAGCTCCAAACCATCTTCAGAATCAGATCCCTGTTGCCTTAAAGGAGCAGGCAGAGGAGCATCCAAGCATGCTTGGTCCATGGCAGCAGGGGGAGCTCTTGAGCTGCAGGACTCATCTCCAGCCAGAGTCACAGGGACCAACAGCTGCTGCTCATCATCTCCACTCTGAGCAACAGGGACCAACAGCTGCTGCTCGTCATCAGCAGCTCTGACAGGGGCTTCGGTTATCACACATTGCTTTCTAAGTAATTACAAACTGATTGTTTAATGATCTGCTCTACGATCTTTCCTGGTATTGATGTCAGACTGACCAGGCGATAATTATTTGGGTCCTTCTTTGTCCCCTTCTTGAAGATGCGGATGACATTTGCCCTCCTCCAGTCTGCTGGGACTTCTCCTGTTCTTCAAGAGTTCTCAAAGATTATTGCAAGTGGTTCAGAAATGACTTCTGCCAGTTTTTAAAATCTCCTTGGATGTAATTCATCTGGCCCTGGAGACTTGAATTCATCTAGCTTAGCCAGATATTCCTTTACTACTTCTCTACTTATTCTGTGCTGCATTTCCCCCCCTTCCTCACCTGCTCCCCACCCCCCAGGTTGAGTCCTTTTGGGAGAAAACTGAGGCAAAGAAGGTGTTGAGTAGTTCTGCCTTCTCTCCTTCCCCCGTTATTAATTGGCCATCCTCTCCATGCAATGACCCTATCATTTCCTTCTTTTTCCTTCTGCTGCGGACATATCTAAAAAAGCCCTTTTTATTGTTTCTAATGTCTCTGGCAAGCCTGAGTTCATTCCGTGCTTTAGCTTTTCTGACCTTCTCCCTGCATATCCTGGCTATTTGCTCGAATTCCTCTTTGGCGGTTTCACCATTCTTCCATTTCCTGTATATGTTTCTTTTAACACTTAGCTCAGCTGAGAGTTCTTTAGTCAACCATTTCAGTTTCTTTAGACACCTGCCATTTTTCCTCCTTATTGGCACAGTTTTCAATTGTGCCTTCAGTATCTCACTTTTAAGAAACTCCCATCCATCATGAACTCCTTTCTCTTTTAGTATTCCTGACCATGGGATTTCAGCAAGTAACTCCCTAAGTTTACAGAAATCAGCTTTCTTAAAGTTTAGGATGCATGTCTGGCTACACTTGGCTTCTCCTTCCCACTGAATGACAAACTCCAAAAGAGCATGGTCACTCCCCGCTAAGGATCCCACCACCTCCACCTCATCAACTAGGTCATCCCTGTTGGTCAGGATCAGATCTAAAATAGCCAATCCCCTTGCTGCCTTTTCCACCTTCTGGACCATGAAATTGTCTGC
The DNA here is from genome assembly GCA_948474755.1 of Ctenosaura bakeri. Lineage (NCBI taxonomy): Eukaryota > Metazoa > Chordata > Lepidosauria > Squamata > Iguanidae > Ctenosaura > Ctenosaura bakeri. Next base: position 18,202 of record CAOLHI010004889.1, on the reverse strand, counting down.
AAGGCAAGTGAGGAACCTGTTGGATCTTGCGGTCTTGGCAGAGTTTAACTGCCAACAAATATCAGGATAATTGAAATCTCCCATTAACACGGCATCTCTCCTTTTTGAATGTGTGGTCATCTGTTCCAGGAAGGCCTCATCCAAGTCCTCAGGCTGGCCCAGAGACCTGTAGCAACCCCCCACAATCACATCCCTATTGTTTCTCACTCCCTTAATTCTTACCCAGATGCTCTCGACTGGGCTTCCCAGATTTAAGTCATGGATCTCTTCACAAGTGAAAACATCCTTGACATATAAAGCTACTCCTCCTCCTTTCTTGTTTGATATAAGGCTACTACTACTCCTTTCTTGTATAAAACAGTTTTGGTCATATCAGTTCATCCTTGGCAGCTCCAGTTGAAAGTACCAAGTGTCCATTGATAGGAAAAACCTCTCTTTGGAATCCTGGAGGACCACCAACAAAGTAGGCTGCACCGAAATAGGTGGGTGCAAGTACTATAGTCTGATCTGGTGTGAAGCAATTTCCTATGTGTCCATCATCATTTCTTATTTAGCTTTTATGTATCATTTTCCCCCATTGGAATTCAAACATATTCAAAGTTAGGAATGAAGTCAGCACTATAATTAGGGATGCAATGGGGTTACAGATTAATTTGTGTTGCTGTTACGTACCTTCAAGTTGTTTCTGACTTACAGCAACTCTAAGACAATCCTATCATGGAGTATTCTGGACAAGATTTGTTCAGATGAGATTTGCCATTGCCTTTGTCAGAGGCTGAGACTTACCCAAGGTCACCCAGTGGGTTTTCATGGCCAAGTGGAGATCTGAATCCTGGTCTCCTGGAGTCCTTGTCCAATACTCAAACCACTCTACCATACTGGATCTCCATGCTTTAAGGTACTCTATTAGTATTTCCTGAACCCACTGGAATTCCAGTGTCTCACTCCATCTCTCTCTTACAAATGGGGCTATACTTCTGATAAACGCAGAATGTCAGTTCTGCTTCTTCATATTGTAGTTCACCAAAAATTCCTCAGTGACAAAAAGTGAAAGATTTGTTGGCCTGTCTTTGTTCTAACCAAGTTTTGACTGTTCTGGGGTTTTTTTATGCAAAATGCACATGGTAAGTGGCTAAATTTTTAGGGTAACAGTGGGCAAAGTGCACTCCCTACGAGTTTTTGGACCACACTCCCAGCATTCTTCACGATAAACTATGGCGGCTGAGAACTGAGTTGGACAGCCTTAGAACTTTGCCCACCAAATGTTGTATATACAACATCTTGGGTGACAGTGTTGCCGAAAGCCTACATTGTGTTGATCTGCGCAAATTCCACAACAAAATGTGACACTAGAGGACTAAAATGTTCTATCCTGTTTTGTGAGGATTTCTAATGTAATAATACAATCATAGAGTTTGAAGAGACCACAAGGGCCATCTATTCCAACTCCCTGTCATGCTGGAATATGCAGCTGAGAGGTGAGCATCCAACCTGTTTGTGAAGATCTCTAGAGAAGGAGAATCCACCTATGTATGTGATACTTTCAGAACTTAGGAAATCTTTACATAAAGCTATCTGTATACTGTACTATGCTTCATTCATTCTTCCATATTAAGCTCCTTCCTTCAATTCCTATCAACTTCCTCCTGGGGCAGTGTCCACCTTCTCAGGTGAGTGTCTCCCTGTGCCTCCTTGAGCCAGGTACAGATCACAGAAGGAACCTTTGATACATTGTACCAAAGGAGCAGAGGTTACTACCTCACAATCAGCATGACTGTTCCCGGTTCTTTGAGAAGGTTTATCCATCAGGAGCCACTTGGAACATTAAACATTTATTTTCACCTTGATCTCAAGTGTTTTCTATCTCCTCCTTGTGATATTAGACTCTGGTGCTGTTTTTTTTTTCCTTTTTTTTTTTTCCTTCTCTTTTTCTTTTTTAACCACCTCATTGGAATTTATTATCCAGACATCCCCTCTGGCTCTTTCTTCCAACTTCAGTTTTCCTACTTATCTTTGCCCCGGGTCTTTGATCTGCAAATTTTCCTTGAGCTCTTATTCCTCTTCCCACCACCACTACCCCCCCCACACACACACACATACACCAATCCCTTCAGGTTTTTTTTTTTAAGTCAATAGCCACTTAAAAATAGAACAAAGTTCTAAACACCCCACCCCCCAAAATGTGTTGTAGATTTGCAAAGAAACATTACTGGAGCCCTCCGGGGATTTTCATATGTTGTGTTAAGAGTTGTTAAGGGGGTAAAACGGGTGGCTTATTAGCTTGTATTTTTGTCTGCCTTACGGGGGGATACACGGAAAGGGAAGGCAATAAGAGGCTGGGGGTTGTGGGACGGGAAGGAGAGCAGAGGACTTTAAAAAAAAAAAAAGCACATTGGCTCTGTCCATGGTCAAAGTAATTCAGCCGTAATCCCCCTTTCTCTTCCTCTCCTGGAGCTCTATTCATATTCTAATCACAGCTTTTCCTTCTCTAAACCAGCCACTTTATCAGAGCCCGGCTTTGCTCTGCTCCTTACTTCCCCTCGCAAGCACACAGAGCCGCCTTCAGAAGAAACGCACAACTTTTCACCAGGCTTTCTCTCTCTTTCCCCCCACTACACGCCTCTCTCTGCCTTTCGCAAGGATTTCCAGAATTTCTCTTGGAAATCCACAGCTGCTTCTGGTCAAACGATTACAGATACACATATATTTCTGTTTCTCTCTCTTTGTCTCTCCATCTGGAATCATTTGTTGATTATTTACCGCTCAGACCGTCTTCACACGTTACGCAGCGGCCAGACCCGGGTTCGCCCACCGAGGCCAAAATCCCAGCCCATCCTGGCTCTCTGTGGAATGCAGCCTTGCAGCCTGTGGATTCAAATTTTACACTGATGTGTGTGTACTTTGGTTAGCTTTTTTAAAAATGCCATATGAAAAGGTAATGTGTGAAGCCACTTGGAACACTTACGGAAGGGAGGGAGAAAGAAAGAGACTCCTTGCCCTAAGGCAAACTGTGTCTCCCCCACTCTGATTTTACTAATTCTGTCCCCCTCCAAGAGGCTGCAGAGGAGGTCTAATATGGTCTTGACGTGCACCAAACCCCGTCCTAGAGAAGAAGAACTAAGCTAATTTTGATCCTGGGTTGTAATAAGCCAAAAGCTGGAAATGGGATGTGGGGGTGATGTTGGGGTAGGGGGAGAGGGGGTGGAGAGGGATACGGCGGCTCGGGGTGGAACTTTAACCAAGACAAACGTTCCCCTAATGGCAAGTGGCCGGGGGTGGGGTATGGGGGGGATGCAGGCGGGAGGAAGCGGGGAAAAAAGTGTTGGGCTTGCGTAGATCTAAAGTTCCCCCACGGCCCCCCGCCCCGCTTTGCTGGAGGAGAGCTTTTCTTATTCAAAACAGTGGCACAATGGGGTTCACATTGAGCCTTGCCACATCCCCATCTGACTAGCAGCCATTCATCAGGCTGGCCGGCCTATCAATGACATTTCTCCCATCAGGGCTCCTATAAAATGACGCTTTTTCCCATGAAACATCCGCAAACATTTTGACGGCTCTGGCGTTGCCCTGCTGGATTTACTGAGGATCTCTCTCTCTCTCTCTCTCAATTTTTCCACCCCCGCCCCGCTTTTCCTTCTCTCTCTCTCTTTCGCCCTCTCTCTCTCTTTCTTTTCACCCCCTCTAACCTTTCCTTCCCCCACAACCTTTCACACAGACACACACACACATAAACTCACTCCCCTCATCCTTCTTCCGCCTGCACCTCTGAGCAAAAAAGAGAGGGGGGACTCCAACACCCCCCCCAAAATAAACCTCAGGACTTTTGGGGGGATCCTGCACTGTCCATGGGAACAGCATGCATTGTGGGTTGCTGGAGGAACCTGACATGGATTCCACAGGTCAGTTCAAGCGTTGGGGCGAAACTTGGACGGGGTGAGAGAAGGGGAGCCCGGGAAGCGAGGGGAGCCCTCTTTCCCGGCTGGGTGTGGGGGGCCACAGGGGTTCCTTGGCTGAGAGGTCTCTCTGCGGCTGCAGCATCCCCAGCTTTGCTGCCTGCTTGCTGTCAGTGCCGTGGACGGGACGGAGTGGGCTCGATGCCTCTAGGCACAGGGACCCCCGTGGATGTTGGACGGGAGTTACTCCCAGGTAAAGGTGCTGGGAATCGGGAGATGGGGAGGATCACTTCTCACTACCCCCTTCCCCCCAAAAAAAAAACACTTTTAAGAAGATGTTCTTTTCTTGGGACGGCCTGCAGAAGGCTGCGGGACTGAACTTTGTTCTTGCCGACCCTTGACTTTGGCGGTGTTTAAAATCCAGCTTGTTCTGAGCGATGCCGGGTTTGGGAGGGTCGCATCAAAAAGCGTGTGTATGTGGAATGAACGGGGGTTGCTTGTGGAACGGTTTTTATTTGCTTGGTGAAGCTTGGCGTTTGGGGATGATGAGAGGAGAGCTGGGCCGGGATGGCATCTCCAGGAACCCTGGCGTGGTTTTTAATCACTCTTAAACCACTGACTCCTTGGAGGGACCCCAGGGAACAGTGACAGCCCAAGCAAGTCCTGTGACTCCTGACCAATTTGGTGGGTGGGTGGGGGGCAGGCAAGAAATCGTTCTCTGGCGACCGATTTCTTGCCTCCCCCCCCCCCAAGAGGTCAGGAGTCACAGGACTTGCTTGGGCTGCAGCGCCTGGAGATCTTTGGCTTCCCCTCTCCTCATTTGGTACTGTTGGTGGCCCGGAATGTCTGGGTGGGCTTTCTAAGCTGCTTGGGGCTGACCTGATTCATTTTTAAAATTTCTTCTTTTGAAAAAGCAATGTGTCCTTCCTAGGCTCGGTCTTCCCTTACCTATCTAGGCCTCTCTGCACTTGTCCGCCACAGTCCTCAACTACCATCCTAAAGGCAACATTGAGATCCTCTGAAAGGGAGCCCTCTTCCTTTCCTAGCGGTCCTAACAATTTTCCTCCTTAATCCCTCGCCTTTTAGTACATTTTTGATCCCAGTCTGGCCCCAACTTCTCCACTTCGGAATTCTATTTACTCTCCATGAGTGCCTGGCATCTTGTTAATTCTAAGGAGAGTAGTCTCGTTGAATTAATTGCTAAATGGTAAATCAACGCCTAGGTAGATCCCATTGATTCAGTAGGTCTACTTCAGTCAGGACCGACAACAGGATTTAGACCTGCTTAGATACACAGAGAGAAGTGTGTCTGTGCGCGCAAATACCGTCTCGTTTTTACTCACACACGAGTGCAGTCTCTGTGTAGGTAAACAGGCGTTTGTGTCCTTCCACACACGCACCCACGGTGTGTACTGCGCTGGCAGCTGATACAAGAATCCGGTCCTCAGGTCTGGAACGCCCCATTAAATGATAAGGATTGCCGAGTTTTGCTCCCTCGAGGATATATACTCTGTGTGTGTGTGTATCAGAGAAAGAGAAGTGGTCCCTGACTTCAGCGATAGATAAAGAACTTTTTTTCCAATCCTATATAGTGTGGGCTACATTTCAGAGGGAAGAACTGGCCAAACCACCTCTGAGTATTCCTTGCTTAAGAAAACCCTGTGAAATTCATGGGGTCACCATAAGTCCACTGGCAACTTGAAGGCACCTTCACACACACACACAGAGGACTGCGAAAGTCAAAGGCTCCCCCAGCGCAGCAGGTGCTCCTTGGCAAGGGAGATCCGGCGGCCTCGCCTTCTCCTTTCCCCACCTTCGGCTTCAACTTGGAAAAGACGAGCGAGGGGTGGGAGGCAAAAACACTTTTTGCTCGTTTCCAAAGTCCTCAGCCGCGGAGCCCCGCATCCTAGGCTGTTCCCTTGGGGTTGCTGGCTCTGGAAGAATCTCGCAGAAGGGCCCCCGTGTCTTCTGTCTTGAAGGATTGTGGCCTTTTAAGCAGCGCTGACATTAGAAAGTTGAGTCCAAGGCAAACACTGACAAGAAGAAGTCAGGAATGGGCGCGGGGTTGGGGGGGACGGCTTGCAAGATTCCTACGGATTTCTTAAAAACGGGGACTGCTGTGAGGTAAATCCCCGGAAGGCCAGAGTTGTGGGGCGCGAAGTCAAAGGAAGCAGGAGGTGAAAGATTGGGCCCTCCTGAGGGCGAAGAAGGCCATGGCGGCAGCCAAAAGACGACTTCTCTCGATCCTAAAACTTTAGGAGGGAATTTCAGCCCTCAATGGGGTCTCTCTCTTCCCCTCCACACCCCAATTTGGGGATTCTTCCGCGGAGAAAAGCCGAGCTGGAAGGGGGCATTGTTGGGCCTGTGAAAGACACCCGGGCAGACAAGCCGTAAAAAAGAAGTTCGGGAGGGAAAGGTTTCAAAGGCAAATAAAACGCTGTCTCCGTTTATTGGGGGGGGGGTGGAGGTGGGGAGAGCGTCCCCTCACGTTTTCGACTCCATATCCTAGAAAAGGAAATTAAATAAAACGGCAAGGAAAAAAAAGAGGCAACACCGACGGAGGAAGCGGGGGAAAGCGTCCTTCTTTCCTCTCTCGGGCCTGAGCTTTGCTCAAAACCCTTCAGACCGAGCAGGCCGACCAGGAAGGAAAGAAAGAGAGCCCCGCTGGGCACCGGAACTCGGCCGGTCGTTTTCGGGCAACCCTTTTGTGAGGAGAAATAAACGCGCCAGGCGGGCCGCGCTTTCAAGGCCTCCGCGGCTGAAACGAGAAGCGGGTGGCCGTGCGGACATCCCCGTTTATCCAAGGGCGGGAACCTGAGGAGACAAGGCCGGGCCCCAAGTCCCCGGAATGGCCTGAGGGCCTCCCCGCAAGGCAAGGGCGCTGGCTCCTGCTTCTGCCTCTGAGGCCGACCTGGGAATATGACCACCAAGTGCAGAGTTTTAAAAAATCCCCAAACGACTGTCCCCCCTCCAGGCACCGAAACTGTTCCCCAATGTCCCCTCCAGGAAAGGCGCGCAAGGTGCGGCGGAGGAACGTCGTCAGGACCCGAGAAAGAGGCGCCGAGGAGGCCCGAGGCCTTGTCAAGACCTTGGGACACTAATCCACCCAATTCTAAAAAAAAATGTTAATCTAACAGGTGTTTTTAAAACCATTCACGGACCATCATAATATGAAGCCGGCGCAGCAGGACCTGCGTGGCCCTCCAAAAGCCCTTGAGAGGCCGCCCTGTTGTTGCTGTGGGTGCAATAATCGCCGTTTCCGATTTATGGCGACCCCAGGGAAAAGCCTATCTCGGGGTTTTCGCCACAAGATGTGTTGAGCGGGGGTTGGTCATGGCCTTCCTTGAGGCTGAGAGAGTAGGACTTGCCTAAGGGTCGCTCGGTGGGTTTCCCTAACTGAGTGGGCTGCTCTCCCAGAATCTTAGGCCAAAACTCAAGCCATTTCACCATGCTGGCTCTCCTGGGAGACCGAGGCCGGCCGGCAACCCTGGCAGTCGCTCACGCCTGCCCGAAACTCTCTCTTCCTTCACTTCTTCATAAACTCCTGCCTTGAAGAGTGTTCTGAGACGCTGCGGGGTCTTAAACCGTTGTTCAAGGCCATTTCCACACTAGACTGTTATAGCGCTATTACTCCACTTTCAACATCCTATGGAATCCTGAGGCTTGCAGTTTAGGAGAGGCCTCAAAGGCCCCTCCCTAAACTGCAAACTCCAGGATTCCATAGGATGTTGAAAGTGGAATAATAGCGCTATAACAGTCTAGTGCGGAAATGGCCGAAGTCTTTTACACACACACACACACACACAAATCTCGGAGGCGATTTGTTCGGGCAGCTCTTCCTGTATCATTCAGGTAGCATGCCTGACACCTTTCCCCCTCTGGCCAGGCGCAAGAGGAGGACGCCCTTTGCAATAGCCGTGGATGGATGAGGGAGGAATGGCAAGCTGGAGGGGACCCTGGAGTCCATTCCCAAAGTCCTATCAGGTGTGTAGGTAGAGAGGATGGGCAAAACGAGGGCATTGCACCCAAAATAACAGTTTTGTCCCCTTCCAATGAAATTTTCCTGCAGTTCTCATATTTCTGTCATTGCAAACACTGGAAATCTTTCACCTCCGGAAATATTATATTAGGCTTGTCTTCGCATTCCTTTGGTCACTCTTGCTACTGTTGTTGTTCTGTGTCTTTAAAACATTTCCAACTTAGGGCGACCCTAAGGCGGGGCTTTCTGGGGCTGAGAGTGTGTGAGGCGCCCAAGGTCACCCTGAAGGGTCTCCCTGGCCGAGCTGGGGATCGAACCCTGGTCTCCACCAGGGCCCTAGTTCAATGCTCAAACCGCTGCACCACGCTGGCTTTGCTTGCCACTTTTCTTTGGATGCCTGAACTCTAATTCCTGAATGTTCAAATGAAGCTTTAACAACAAAAGTCATTGCAATTCTAAAAATAAAGGCGATGAAGGAAAATTTCATTCACGGTCTGCAGATGGTTTTGGAGGGGGGCAGAGCTCTCATTTCCTCGACCCCGGCAGAACTACACCTCTGCGTCCCACCCGAGACCACCAACCCTCCAGAGAGGGGGGGGGAAATAAGATAAATCCAGGCCGGTTCTTCTTCTCTGATCGATGGCAACGGGATTGATTAAGACAATATTAATCGGAAGGCGCTCTGGCCTTGCTCAACAGATGGCATGGAAAGTGAAGCTTTTGGCGTTGCCCCATTCAGGGACCTTCACCTCCTTTTCAGAAAGCTTAATCCAATTAGTCTTTCTTCGGGGTTTCAGTTGTTATGTAAAGAATCCCCCCTTTTTAAAACACACACAAACAACACATTCGGGGAGAAATATGGCTTCATTGGAAAGGCAACCGAGCGGGTGGATCGTACGCAAATTTTTAATTTTTAATTTTCTTCGCCGCCTATATATCTTCTGAATCCCTCCTTTCAAAAAATAATCGCTTAATGAGGGAACGAGACGAAATTATGGAATATAACTCCCTCTCATTTATATCGACTTTTGGCTGAAGTTGTGGGAACCCATACTTTTAGACAAAATGTGGGCACTGTGTTATGCGGTTGCGCATGGTATTCAAATGCAATTTTAAAAATAGTCAATACGTATCTGTTTAAAAAAAAACAAAAAAACACCCTAAAGCCATTCTTAAACTCTCCAAGCCTTTTCCTTCTTCGACAGAAAAAAATTAACCTCGACGCGCAGAGGTATTTACATGGATTCCGAATAAAACTTCGCAGAAATCAGTTTTAAAACCACCCAAATACGCAACAGGTGGGTCTTTAGAAAGAAAAGCACTTTTTCGGCCCGGGCGCCTTTTAAAACACGGAGATCTACGTCTGAATGATGTCCCGATTTTAATTACACTTTGAGGTTGCAGAGCGTAGCGTTGTGCGCGGGCGCTGCGTTTTGTGATAAGGTTACACATTTCAAACGGAGAAAGCAGGGCGCATCAATCCACATGCCTGGGCAGGTCCCTAAATTAAATCTCCTCCAAAGAAACGAGGAGGAAAAGGAAGGGAGGGTTGTATTCTGTGGAGCAGCGGGGGGCCGAAGGCTAAATGAAATAGCCCCGATGCGGGACTCAGCCGGGGACTCCGACTGGTGGTCCTGACCGTACGAAGCTTCTCTGAATCCCGTTCCAGCGCCGCCCTCGCATCCAGAAACCAGAAAGGAAAGTCGTGGGCAAGTTTATACATTGCTACTGCTGCTGTTGTTGCGAGCCTTCAGGTCACTTCCGACCTAGGGAAAGCCTAAAGCGAACCTTATCAGGTCGTTCTCTTGGTAGAATTTGTTCGCAGGGGGCATGCCCTTGCCTTCGCCTGAGGCTGAGAGAGTGTAAGTTGTCCAAAGTCACCCAAGGTCATCCATGGCTGAACAGGGATTCGAACCGTGGGCTCCCAGTGCTGTAAACCAGGCCCAGGCTTCTACACCACGCTATAGAAGTTGATTTCTTCCAACAACTTCCTTTGAAGTCTACTCTCTACTCTGGGAAGGGAGGGGAAGTAAGAACCAAGGCAAATCCACGCCTGCCTCCAGGGCATGTACTGAGTGCTGGCAACTCCTTAACAAAACCCTGTCCCCAAACAAGGGCGCTGAGAAGTCTTCAGAATGAATTTACAGTCCCATCATTTTAGAGCTTCCGCTTGTTCCCTCAGACCCCTTTAGCTGTTTCTTGCTTCAGAGGGTTTTGCGGGGGGCAGAGGGTGTCTCTTGAGCGGGTAATGTGTACTTAACACTCCAAACTGTGGTACCCCCGGGTCTGCTGGGCTGTGGCCGTGGAGGAAGCTCTGGCTCCTTCTGCTGACCCTGGGCCTCTGCCCCAAGGTGCTTCCTTGAGGGAGCCAAAATGATGGCATTACCCTTCCAGATAAGAATTCTGCCCTCTCCCCAATTAAACCTTTCTTTTAGTTTCCAATTTTCTAGCATTCTAGAGAATAAGATACAGTATTGCAAACCTAGAACTCTTGCATTTATCGTGTTTGCATTCCCCTAGTAACTTGGCCAGCCTCTTTTCTTTGGATGCCTAGATTGCATTTCTGAATGGTCAGTTGAAGTTTGGAGGTGCTGCAGTGCTGGAAGTTTGGATATTGAAGGAATATTTAATTTGGAGGTAGGCAGAATTTTTTTATGGGGAGGGCAGAAATCTCATTCCTCCCCGCTTAGCTACAATAGAGGTCAGCTTGAGCGGCAGCCTCTTCCCTTTTTAAAGCATTAACTCTTGCTCTCTTTTGTAACACGAACTGGCTATGACTAGAATGAGGCAGTGGTTAGCAATTTAGTTCTTTATAAGGTGGAACAAAATTTCCCCTGCCTTTTCTCTTGTCTCGTTGCCTAAGCAGACCCCCTACCACTTGCTAAGGAAGACAGAAGGTTTGCAGAACACCAGCCAGTTTGCTGGTGGTGATTATTCATTTATTGACTTTCTAACTGGGGGTAAAAGGAAGGCATTGCATGCCATTCAAAAATGCATCCTTCCCATCCTCTTTGTTTTAACTGAACAATGAAACAAATGGGGGAAGGGAGACAACTTTGAGTATGTGTGGAGGGAGGCATTGTTTATAGCCCTACTTAGTAAGCTGAGTCCCTGCTCTTCTCAAAGAGAGCAGGGACTCAGCTCTCTCCTTAAAAAGGATCTGGGGCTGGTCAACCAGGCTGAACTGTAGAGGCCTGTCCCCCTTCTTGTGCTCTGCAATCTACCCACCTCCATCCTTGGCCCAAAATTTATCCACACTTATTGACAAACCTCGAAGTGACACCACACTCTATTGCCCTTACATATTATGTCACCTCTTTCTTTACCCTTGGGTATGTGTCTTAATTTGTTGCCCTGATAACCTTCAAGGAGGAGAGGGACACATCTCTAGCCCACCCTGCAGAAATTGTTTTACAGTGTCTGCAATTAAAGGGTGTGTGTGTGGATGCCCTGTGAACAGGAGGTCAAGAGTCCTGGAAGAGGTGATTTTAAGAGTCCTTGGATGGTTTTATGTCACAGAAACATGACCTATGGTCTGGGATGGGCAGAAAACAGCTCTGGATGTGCTTGCTAGATCCCCTGGGAAGGAATCTGCAGTAGACTAGCAACAATTTCTAGATTTCTAGTTGCTTAACGGTAGTAGTAACATAATGACTACCATTCCACATTAAATACTACTGCTAAAATGAAGAAAACTTGGGGCTAAGCATATGTGGAAAGACTGTAAATGGCATTTAGTTCTGGCAAACCAAAACAAATACCTGAGCTCAGAATTCTTTGATTCAGTGTATTTTGCACCTGGTTCCAGTTGGTAGATCTCATTGTTTTAATAAAGAATAAAATAGATCAAGCCTGCTGTTTGCTCATCCCTGGCATAACCTTTCTTAGAGTCTTACCCAAAACTATGGTGAAGGGCCGTGCGTTCCATAGGCTGCTAAGCTTTACCTGGACTGCAGCTGAAGTGCCAGGCTTCAGGTATGCAAATAGCTTTGGATAAGTTAGTTTTGGACTTCATGTCCCATCATTCCTTGACCCATGCTGGTGGTGGAGAGTCTGAGAACTTGGGGAATTCCATTAAAGTAACTTTACCAAGATATGGATATGGAGCACGGTGAGCATAAAAGCAGCTGAGTTTGAAGAGTTCAGAAACTAAGAGAACCAAAGTGCCTTTCCACACTTTTGTCTCAGTGCTATCAACATAGGACAGCTTTTCTAGTCTTTAATAGAAAAAGTGTATCTTTTGCAGGCCAATCTCCATGAAGACAACTCAATTCAAACATAATGCCTTTAAAAAGTGATATAGTGAGCCTTTGGTATCTGGTGGGGTTTGCTTCAAGGAGTCCCCCACCTCACCCGTGGATACCAAAATTCATGGCTATAGTAAAATGGTATCTCTTAAATAAAATGGCAAAATCAAAATTTTGAATATTTTCAAGCCATGGTTGGTTGAATCCGTGGATGCAGAACCTGTGGATATGGACAGCCAACTGCACTTTTTGTCTTTGTTGTTGGCAAGATCTCTTCAGCCATATAGAGAGATGTTTTAAAAGTGTGAGATGTTCAAATTATTTACTGCCAGACAATACAATTGAAGGACTTTCTCTATCATCTTCCAACCTTTCTGCTATTAGATGAAACTGAAAAGTATACTTAGAAGTTTTGAATTCATGTCTGCTCCATTTGGAGAACTGATAAAGTTTAGATTCCTGATTTCATATCAGTGAGGAGTGGATGCTGGGCATTTTTATATGTATTTCTTTTGTTGCAAAGTTTAAAAATGTAAGCACCATGGTGAAAGACACATAATCTTTCAGGAAGTTATAATTTTGTATCTATAAAAACATGAAAACATCATCAGAGCTGATCGTTATTCACAGAGCTTGGAAATGCTACTTTGGGAGACTTTTCCATGTGGGCAAAGTGCTGACTAGATTCTAGATTCTGACATTTGTAATCCAAAAAAAGTAACTTTTGCAAGCTCTGGCTGTTACTACATCATCAGTAGCCCCAGTTCTATCTTGGTTCATTTAGGATTTTCTGTCATGTGATTACAATTTTAGTTTCATAAATGCCTGAAGCATGGGACAAAATGACAAGAGCATAATTGGGAAAACAGGTAATATTTGTATATGTTTGTTATTGAGGCCAGTATATTGTTGTTGTTGTTTTACCAGTCTGAATGAGAACAGGATCGGCACCTGTTGTACGGACCTTCTTAAATTGCTTTCAGTGCTTGCCATTCATTTTGCTGTCCACAGTGGCGCCAGTGGGATTCTGCTACTATGTGTGTTGAGGAACAGGCTGGGACAGAAATACTCACTTATGAATTTAGGTTTATGGAAATGAGGTTGCAGGGGGTAGGGGGTTGAGGCGCCATGATATTCTTTGCCGTCTTCCTCCTGTCTGACTATTTCTGTCATTATTATAATAGTTAAGATTTGCGTCTTACAGAGATTTAGCTATTTATGTGCCAAACAGTAGGGGAACTAAAAGCAAAACTGACATAATTGAGAGATGTATTTGGCTCACAGATCATGAGCAATCCCTGTCACTTTTTATAATATGCCATGGAGGGAATACCCTTAGGCAAACTGAAGTGCCTATCTCAGTCAGCTGATTTTGTGATATCATAAAAGGGCAGCAACTAGCTGATTCTTTACTTCACTCTGATAGTATTTTGTGATAGTGTTTATTGATAGGACTTTTGGCTTCTGGTGCCAAATAATTTGGCTTATTTTAAGTACTATGTGTCTTGACCTGGGTAGGAGAAGGCAGCTTGACTGCAGTGCCTCAGGCAGAAAAATGTATTGGGTCAGCAATGCTTATCTCAATGAGAGTGGAAAAAGACTGAACAGAGAATTTAATTCTACTGCATCTGTTCCCTTTTGTATGGTTCCCACTGATGGTGTTTGGAGTTCTTATTTGTTTGTTTGAAATCCTTATAAATGGTTTTTCTTCCCATCAGAAATGGATCTTATTATTCTGATGTACAATTTAAAATGGTATAACAAGATAACAAAACACACAGCCATCTAAGGCAAAAACAATTTTGTTTTTAAATAAGTAATTATGCAGAATAAGGTAGGGTGTTAGGGTGAAAGAATTATGAGCTTTACTAATTCAGACTGTTGATGGAGGTCGTGTACACGTGCATGCATGCATGCGTGTACACTAAGGGTTATATTTTGAATGCTTTTCCGGATGAAAACATTAGCTTTGTGCAGTGAAATAAATCATTGGTGGAAAAGACTTTAGCATATGCCTCTGACTGTTGTGGCATACAATGCACATTTTTAATGCTCCTAAGCATTCAAAAATATGACATCAAACACATATATCTGCAGTTTGAAATAGAACCACGCAGAATTCTCCCAACTTATTCTGCAATAGAATGACACCAGAATTCATATGGTCTTTGACTTGGAAGCTACTTTCTTGTCTGTTTTTAATGTACTTTCTGTCAAAAAATTGCACTCAAGGAGGGTGACAGTAATAAATTACACTGAAAACAAAAGCTTAATTAAAACACAACCTAAAAGTAATTAAGTTCAAAGCACTATTAAAAATATAATAATAAAAAGACAGCAGTGTCCAAGGAGTTAGATACCTGTTTATGTATTACCACACACTAGACCAGCTTAGGTGTCAGATAAAATAATGTCTTTACATGCTAGTGGAAGGACAAAAGAAACATAGGTTTCCTTGGCAAGGAGTTCCAGATGCTGGAATCGACTTCAGATAATGTCCCCTACTAGCAGGTGTGAGATACTTTGTATACTACCAACAAGCAGTAGTATTTGCAAAAATGTCTTAAATTTCTTCTCCTCTCTTTACGCTTTTTTGCATAAACTACACCATGGAAATGTGCATCTCTGTCCAGAGTGTAAGAAGTGAGTTGAGTGTTCTCTGTCATTGTTGATTGGTCATATATGAAATGGCCCTCAGTAGGGAAATTGTTCTTGGCAGTGAACTTGTCATTAAAAGAGAGCATAAGTGTAAGGCTTAGTTTGTATTAAGCCTTGTTAGAAAATCAGTTTACACAAAAGCTTTCTTTTCTTCACATAGTGATAAAGGGGGATTATTTATATTCCTACAGTTATTTTGATGTGTTAGAATATTGAGTTGACATTCATTGGGTTGATGTTATGTTCCTAATGACCCAGTAACCTAAATGATTCATCATGAAAGTTCATTCATCTCTACATGATGAAGCTCTGTAATTCTGTCAAACTAAAAAAAGTCTACCTACCAGGCACAAAACACCAGGACAACTAACTAGCCTGAACTGGACTAAAATAAAGATCCAGTTTACACAACCACGTCTGTTATATGTTCAGTCTGTACTGGCAATTTTGAAGGAACGCACGCTGAAGGGGCTGTTCGACTCTAGCCCTGCCACATACTAAGCTTATGTAATTTACCTGTTCCACAGGACTGGCCCATGGTCCAGTTCTGATAGACCAGAAAATAGTGGCTGCAACACTCCTGAAGTCTAGATACATAGTGCTTAAAGCCAGCTGGGTCATAACTGACACCTATGGAAGAAAATCCTCAAAGTGCCTCTTCTGTTGCCTGACAGTAACAAAGTACAACATGTCGGGATTGCTTTGAGGGTGTTCCTGCATGGCAGGGGGTTGGACTGGATGGCCTGTGTGGTCTCTTCCAACTCTACATTTCTATGATTCTATGATTCTACAATAACCATTATCACCAACAGTTTTCTGACCTTTCATAATACACAAAATCAGCTGCCTGGGGAAGGTGTCTCTTTCTGTCTAATGGTAGGGTAGCCCTGCTAATCCAGATTAATGTCATAATATAAACCCCATGAATGCTATAAAATAATTGTGTAAATGACGCTGGAGGCCTAGTTTCCTTGATATAGAGGATGACACTTATGAATGTTTCACAGTAAGAGTGGCCTGTCCTTTTATCACAAACTCAAAAAACTCTGACAGGATATGTGATGGTGGGTGAGTTCAGTGTAGGTCAAATCCTTCCTGTGGACCATATTGGAAAATTTACATTTTGGATAACTCTCACAACCTCCAGCCAGTATAATCCAATAAAGTAAAATTTCCCAGACCTGCACCCAGATCTAAGAGGCTTTCAGAATCTTCACCTGGTAGAGGAGATCCACCAGTGATGCAAACCTCCTCTGAGTCAGCTGAATATCCAGGCTGCACTGGCATTTTCTCTCACAGACAGAGAAAAGTTTTCAAGGAAAAGTACTAGCAGGTTTCCATAGCCACAGCCTTGCTCCTACGAGTGACATCTCCATGGTGACTGAAGGGAGTTGGATTTGGGATGGGGTGGGGGATACCAAGGGGAAACAGCTGCTTGTAATTGTGGGAGGGAAGAAAGCAAAATATTATGAGTTTCCAATTGTGCTTTAAATGTGAATTTGAAGCAGGGGGCAACAGGAGAGCGTCTGTGAGCCCACAACAAAAAGGGGAAGGCGAGAGTAGAAGAAGCAAAGATCCAATGGAGCATGCGTTGTCCTTCCTCCTCAGACAATACAGAAGCCCCTGCAGCTCTCTGTGAAATAAAACCTTCTAGAAGAGAAAAGAGAAGAAATCCTGCTGAACAGCTCCCAACAAATCATTCTTAATCACTCATTCTCAGCCTTGGCCAAACAAACTTGGGAGGGGCCAGCATCACTCCCCCGGCCACCTCAGAAAGCGATATTCCCTCAGGCCAAATTATTATTAGTGTGCCTCATTTCTTTTCATTCATTCTCATGGCTCTGTTTTCTTTAAAGTCCCAAAGTTCCTTTCACTGAAGCATTCTGATTTCTCTGAAGTGCTTCAGGGGGCTTTCCATTCATGAGGTAAAAAAGAAAAAAAACCCGCTATAAAAGAAAGGCAAACTTAAGAATCAGGATGCAATCCTGTATACCCTTCTTTGTGAGGGTCAGATGGATTTACATCTTAGTATAGACGTGTGTGAGATTGTGTTGCTAGTTGCAGTCAAAACTAAACATGCTGTAAGCTAGCACAAGACATTTTGCAGTCTGAGGCAAAGGAAAAGATGGTGCACAACACCAGTCCATCAGCAAAAGTCAATTGGACTGGCAGCTGAATCTTATTTTGATGCAAGTGGTGAGCCAGAGTCCTTCACTGCTCCTGCAGTATACTAGCTTCACGGATGATGGGCAGGCTGCCTAGAACATAAGGGTTCTGTTCCCCAATAGGAAGAAATGACTAGAGGTTGGCTGCTGCTTCCCCTTTCACATCACTCAGCATCTGCTGCCTGAGGCAACCGCCTTACTCTACCTCATGATAGGGCCTGCCTTGCTTAATTCTAACTGAAGCATTAAGACAAAATTGATCTTCATGGTTCCAGGAGCTAAACTCTATGTACTAAGGGAAAAGTTGTCCCATTACTACTAGGAGCACAATTTCAGATTATAGTGGAGGACAGAAAAGATCCAGTAGAATTGTTCTTTTGTTTTTTTTAAAAAATCGTTTCTAGCATAGTTTTTTTAAAAAATATTCTCTCCTACATCGCCAGTTCTCATGTTCTTTATTTATTGGCCTAACCCTTTATTGGTTATATTGAAATAGAGATTAATGGAACAAATTTTTGAATGGAGAGTCAATATGTAAATAAATTTCACTGGTTCAGTGGGTTTGCTCTAGTTGGGGCTAGCAATAGCACTGAGGCATTATGGAAATTCATTCAGCTCCCTCCCTTCTCTTCTTCCATTTTTCTCTCTGAGTTTAGGCAGAAGTCTAGCTCTGAAGCCAGACTTTGTTGTTGTATGCCTTCTGTTCATTTTCAACTTATGATAAACTTAGGATTGGTCCCCCAAAGAGGGAAAATGAGCACATCTATTTCTGCTGCTGCTGCTGTTGCTGTTTTGTGCTTTCAAGTTGTTTCTGACTTATGGTCACCCTGAGGTGAACCAGTTATGGGGTTTTCTTGGCAAGATTTGTTCAGAGGGGATTCACCATTACCTTCCTCTGAGGCTGAGAGGGTGTTGCTTGCTCAAGGTCACCCAACAGTTTCCATGGCTGAACAGGGACTCCAGCCCTGGTCTCCAGAGTCCTAGTCCAACACTCTTACAACTATGCTGGCTCTCAATTGGAGGTCAGACTACAAAAACTCTAGGGTACATTTTCTTTCAAGAACGTTAGATGGGACTAAATGAATGTGATACATAACACCACCCTTTTCTTTAGGATTAAATCAAATAAACAACAGTCATCATGCAGTTGCAAACTCCTCAGTGTTTTAGGTAGGCACTGTTACTGTCTTGTCCTCAATACCAGGAAAGCCCAATTGGTGGTAGAATATTCTGGAACTTGGAATTGCCCTCCTTCACGGA
>CAOLHI010004888.1:0-94907 GCA_948474755.1 Ctenosaura bakeri | reverse complement strand
AAAGATCCAAATGACTGCTAATCAAAAGTCTGTGAATATCTGAGACATTCTGTACAATGAGACTGAGGCCATTTCCTCCCTAGACTGTTATAGAGCTATTATTCCACTTTCAACATCCTATGAAATCCTGGGGTCTGCAGTTTAGGGAGGGGCTTTTAGAATTCTTAGCCAGAGAGCTGTTTAACCTCAGCAGACTACAAACCTCAGAATTTCACAGGATGTTGAAAGTGGAATAATAGCACTATAACAGTGCAGTGCAGAAATGGCCTGAGAGTCTGCTCTTTAAAGCAGGTTGAAAAGTCCTTCTGGGACCTAGACAAAAAAAATAGGCACTCTCATTTGACTCAGATCGTGTTCATGTCATTGAAGCATATGGGGGCATTAATCCAATTGTTCCAGTTATTTACTAATAATCATGAGTGGTGCTTTTTTGTACATTAAATGAATCAAAATATGCCTTTCTAGACAATACTTTAAAATGCTAAAGTGAGAAACTATTTTTTAAAAATCATATCGACTGAACAGTAAATAGTAAAATGTTGAATATTATTTTTAAAAGCATATGCATTGGATATCATTGGATATCTAGTTAATATTCATGGATTGTGAAAGTTTCTATATACAATATCCTCCCTTTGTTTCAATTCAGCATGGACAGTTCCATTTTAACCACACTCTTTATGCTGGTTACCCACATACATCCCTGTTTTCATCTATGAAATTTTGGAGGGTATTCATCTTTTAAATTAAGTATGGTGAGTCTATTTTCCTTTAGAGATTTTATTACGGAATATGACAGGGGATATTTTTTCCACCAAGGGAAAAAAACTTAATGGCACATATTGCCAAAATATTTGCCTTCGCCCACACAGACACTCTGCTATTATTGACAGGTAGCATAACTGGGAAATGACAGTATCCTTGCTTGAGCTGTGTAAAATTATTGGCAAATAAATGTATAAACACCAGATTCGTCTATGAAAAACTGAAAAGCATGCTGCACATCCAAAGCAGCAATTAAGTCATGGATTGCTTGTGGGTTAGGATATCTTCCTAAATCATGCTGATCTGCCAATGCCCAGTTTCCAATTGTAAGCCTCAAAAGTTCAGCATCAGCTCTTTTTAAAATTGCTCCTAAGGCTCACAGTCATCCAAGCTCAATTGCTTGAATCCTGATTCTGTCTTGAGGTGTTAGCTACCTGACTATTCAAAGCTCAGACCCACTGAATTTAATGTGTCTGAATCAACCCAGTTCCTTTGCAAATGTGTATAGAATTGATGTCTCATTTACTTTTACAAAAGCCACAATCCAGCCATCCTGTGTTTGATCTAACATCCCTAAAGCAAATAAACCCAGTGCCTACAAGGGACTTCAGTATGTGAACTTTAAAAGGATATAAATAATTGATTAAAATGTATGTATTTATCCAATTGTATGTCATTTATAGAAACACAGCACAAAATAGCAGCCTGACTGGGCAGCTTCTTTTGAAGCACTAAGCCAAATATATTATTTGAAGGGACTCCAAGTTTGTTTTTAGGCTGATGGGGTCCTTCTCATATGTAACAGATGTTTTATTTAGAGATAGGGAAGCTCCATATAATTAAACACACTGGAGAAGACTGAAGCATACAATAACATTTATCCTACAAATATTTTTACTGATTTTTTAAATTAATTTTTGTGGAAGAATGGACAGCCTTGCATATGATCAAAAACAAGACAAGTCTTCCAGTGCCTTGAGAACTAATGAAGTTATTATGATATGTTAATTTGTAAATTCTATTGCTTCAGCTTATTCCTTAAGAATGAATCATACCTTTGGGGGCTGTTTTGATGCCCCTGTGTATTGGTTTTGGCATATATCGCCACATGCTGAGGTTTGACTTTTTATGGCATCACTTTGTATAAATGGATCTCAGTCTAAAGGTTCATCTGCTCACGAATCATTCTGGCTGGATAAAGGCCTCTAGCATTATCCTGGCTGGATGTACCAAATTTTTCAATGATTCTCTTATCAAGTTATACATGAATGCATAGCTTAATATTATGTAGATAAAGAGTTTAGTGTTTTCATATTTATCTAAATGTTCTAAATTATCAACAAATGATGGTTTGAAGAAGTCCACATGAAGGTAAAGCACAAGTATCTAAATATGTTAGACACCGAAGTGGTATGGAAGTAGATCTTTTCTTCTAGAAGTAAAGTGATAGGGGAAATTGAACCCCTATAATGAAATATTAACAGATGCTGAATAATTAATATGCTATCAGTGGAATTTGATCATCATTCCACAATATATCGAATTGGTTCTATTTCTGGTTTTCCACTTGTCCACTGGAAACTTACCTTGGTGCTGTTGTACCCTGAGAACCTTTTCTTTTTTTCATAAAAGGAAGGCATCTGCATGCAAATCCAGTATCATTCTGTATTTGCTGCTCTTTCTTGGAGTGATGCAATGCCTCACTATGTATTTATTGCATGTCAGTGTGCCTGAATATTGCTACAACTATGGCAATTTCCACACTAGACTGTTATAGTGCTGTTATTCCACTTTCAACTTCTTATAGAATCCTGGGTTTTGCAGTTTAGGGAGGGGCCTCAAAAGGTGTCTCTTCTTTGCTTTCTTTCTTCTCTACTTTCCTATTAGGAAAAGATCTTGGAAATAACTTATTACGTGAAAAAAATATTACAATTAATACACTGATTGTATATCTGTATTACTCCTTCCTTCATGGGGGTATGGGAAAGGAGAAGGAGGGATGGTATCCCTTTGGCAGGTCTTCCTGTCCTTTGAAAATCATTTTACTCTGTGAACAGCCACAAACATTGATGGTGCTATATAAAGAAATAATGATGGCAGTGGCAATGGTAACAAAAACAATGATAGCTTGTAACCTACTGTATTTTATGAATCCTTTTGCAAATAATGTAAAGTTTTTTTTTTGTTCTCCTGGGGGGCTAAAATGCTTGACATTTTGTGGGGATTACCCTACACGCACCTAATTTAAGGTCAGTTTTCTTCTCTTTTTTCTTTTCTTTTCTTTTTTTTAACTGGAAAGGGTGCAAGAGAAGGGAACTAAACGATTACTGAGAGAGTAATGAGTAATGAAAGGAGTAACAGTAAATGTTACCAGGGAGAGAGAGAAGTTAATGCAAAGTGGTCCCCCAAAGTGGTTTGTGGAAAATATCTTACCTAACCTTTCTGAAAGAAACATCCCAAGTTTTGATCCTCCATTTGATAGTTCTGTATGGGCTGTAGCTCATGCAAACAGCATCTCTAGAAACTAACTAGAAAGCCTTGTATCAACTGAGCTGTCCGGCAGTGGAATATGCTGCCTTGGAGTGTGGTGGAGTCTGCTTCTTTGGAGGCTTTTAAACAGAGGTTGGATGGCCATCTGTTGGGAATGCTTTCATGTGGGTTCCTGCATAGCGGGGGGTTGGACTGGATGACCCTGTGGTCTCTTCCTACTGTATGATTCTATGATTGTAACTCTGTTTGAAGGACTGTTATATATGTTATTAACTATATTTACATGTTATGACAAAGTATGGTATAGTTTGTTGAGATCTGGTTTATTGTGACATGAACACTGGTCCCCACCCCTAACAAACCAGTTAGAAGGCACAATATAAATCCCTGTTTTGGTGTGGCTTATGAATTCTGGCTTCTAATGACTTCCAAACACACAACATGATTACTAATACATCTTGGGGAACTGATTAACTCCTCTCATTGATTCTTCTGGAAGAATGTGCCTCATTAATGAAATTTAAATATTACCAGTGTTACACTCTTATGATGGTGATATTTCTGTTGGATACATGGATCCCAAGAAAACACAAGCCTTACTTCATACTTCTAGTGAAAGAAAAGTAGCAGGCTAGGAAAAAACCCCTGTATCTTAGAGTTTGCATGCAAGGTTAACAGTCTCCTTGAGTTTAATAGGATGTCCTACCAAGTAAGCATGTACATCAGTAAGTATTGCATTCAAAGAAACCAAACCATGGCTTAACTTTACATTACACTCAGCTACATCATTTGGATCCAGCCACCTAGGTCTACCACCTGTCCTGTGGACCTCCCATTAAATCAAACAATGGCTCTGGAGTATTTCCATTAACTCTTCAAAATTATTTTAAAAAATGGCCACAGAGTACAAAATGAAATTGCCTGAAAAATACTCTGCCAAACCTTTCATCTTGTCTCCTTTCCTCTTGCCTTCCTTGCACCTTTTGTAATTAGTGGATTGTTTTGTCACATTTTTTCCAGCATTCACTTGTAGTTTTCCGTACTTTTTTTTTAAGTCACAAGCTCTGACCTTTTGTCCTGCATGGTTGAATATCCTGCAGTGCATAATGATGCAAAAGAGTTCTGAGTACATGAGGCTCTTTTTTTTTTTCTTTGCTTGGGAATGTCTTGAAGACATTGAGTGTGACATAAAACTTGGTTACTGAATAACAGAGATTTTAAAGATTAGCGCCACCTAAGCATGTACAAAATGTGATCCTATCTCTTCTGAGATGCAAAAAGAAAATGACAGAACACGCAGATACGCTCTTGTGTCCGGTTAAGGAATTTGTTATTTAAAATCTGGACATTATGTAAGCGGAAGCAAGAATATTCTTGGATAAACAAAAACTGTTTGTTATTTCATTTGACTGGGACCCAAGTACTGAGGAGACAAAGGGAACATTTTACTCAAACATCCACAGGCCTCCTATGCCAGTCCATTAAAAGCTAAAGCAAAAGGCTGCATTCAAGTTGCAGAGATGTTTATGCAGACTTATTTCTTGTCTCTGTAGTGGGTGCCTAGACTTAGCACAATTTGCTGGAGCAAACCAGACGCAATGCCACACACCCTCCTAGAATACAGAAACCGCCAACAAACTCATGGTTTGGATGTTACTAGGATGTGAAGCCAGGATGGTGCAGTGCTTTGAGCATTAAACTACAACTCTGGAGACCAGGGTTTGAATGCTGACTCAGCCTGTGGGAAGTCATTCTCTCTCAGCCTCAGAGGAAGAAAAAGGAAACCCCCTCTGAACAAATCTTGCCAAGAAAACCCTGTGATGAGTCTGCCTTAGGGTTGCTGTATGTCAGAGATGACTTGAAGGCACATAGCAATATT
Organism: Ctenosaura bakeri; assembly: GCA_948474755.1. Lineage (NCBI taxonomy): Eukaryota > Metazoa > Chordata > Lepidosauria > Squamata > Iguanidae > Ctenosaura > Ctenosaura bakeri. The sequence goes on along the minus strand of CAOLHI010004888.1, from coordinate 89,773 downwards.
AGCAACAAGAAGGATGTAAAAAGGGTGTCTCCTGGGCCACACACAGCCCTTCTGATATACTTATGAGGACCCAGGCATGCACTGCCCTAGAAAGACCAAGGAGATGCCTTTTTTCAGCCAGCAAGAAACCAAATGTTGACTTCCAGTGTAGTTACTAAGTTTTAAAATGGCCTCTCTTGGACTTAATTTCTCAGGGGAAGCCAAAAACATGGTGAAATTGTCCTCCATTCCTCATTTGGGGCTATAGGGAGGGCTTTTTACTTATTTTTTTTAAAAAAGAAAAAGTTTAACAAATTGAGGAGAAAATTCAAAAGTCAGTGTGGCCCTCTCCAATCCCCAGCAGTTATCCACTCCTGACTTGCACCAACATCTGAAGCCAGTGCTCTGGCTCGCCTCTCCCCTATCAAACCAGGGAGACACAAAACAGAGCCCCTCTTTTGGACATCATGATTAGCAAACCATGGATAGAAGGTCCATGGCTTTTTAAACCTGCATGGGAAGCTGTGTGAAATAGCACACTGCATCCTCTCCAGCAAGCCAGAACACTGACAATGGTTTGGCATAGCAGGCAAGCATATTGTACACGTCACCTTTGGAGGAAGGGCAGGATAAAATCTAGTCAGTATAAAATATGTTCTACATCATTTATATAGGTCAGAGAATTTACTTTTAAGCCACAGGAGCCACCTGGAAACAGAATTGTATTGTATTGTTTTTGTGCTTAGTACAGGTTGTACTGGTTACAATTTATTACCCTCACCTCCTCCTCTGTAAAAATATAGAAAGGAACTCTTATCTAACAGAATGTTTTAAGAATAAACATGGTAGAGAGTGTTGCAGTATACTGTTGAGTAACAGTTAGAAAATAGTGTGTGTGCTTGGCAACTTAATTCTTCTGCTCTCCTACACAAAGTGTCTAACATCAATGCACTGAGTTACACCATGCTTTGCGCCCTTTCTGTAGGTGGACTGATTTCACCATCCCTTTGGTCTGAGAGCACTGCTGTCTGATGGCTCTCACGTTAGTGACTCAGGCCCTTTCCACTCAACGCACCCAACCCACCATGGGGACAGGAGAAGGATGGGGATGGGACAACACTTATACATGATGTCATCCCAGTCCCATCCTTCTCCTGTCCCCAGGGAGACAGGTTTTGACAGGTTTTGTCCATCAATGACTGGCAATTGTGCCACTCTCCCACTGTGTGCACACACTTACCTCGTCTGTGGAGGTCCTGGAAGCACAATGGTTGCACTTCCAATCCCAGCACAGCCTGAGATAGTACCTAGCTGTGCTGCTGCAGGAAGAGGCATGGCCATCGTGCTTCCTGGTTACTGAAGGCAGCTAGTGTGGAGCTCCAGGGAGAACTACTGTCGCCATCATCACCAGACACCACTGGGACAGAAGTAAGCTGCAAAAAGTGTCTCAGTCAATCCAATTTAAGTTATAACCATCACTTAAAAGGAGTATTCAAGTTGCCAACTTTTCTCCTAAGTACTAGCCCTTTGGATAGATCTTTTAAAGTCCAGTCTACAATCCAGAGCAGATACACTCTCCCAGTGACATGGGAGGCACCAATTATCATCAAGATGTAGTGGGGAGAAAGCAAGGAGGGAATTGCTATTATCCCTGATCAGTGATTTCTGTGCTACACCATTATAGTGCTATTATTCCATTTTATTCCATTCCATTCTCAACATCCTATGGAATCCTGGGGTTTGCGGTTTAGGGAGAGGCATTTAGGTTTCTCAGCCAGAGAGCTCTTTGGCCTCAGTAAACTACAATCCCCAGATTTCCGCAGGATATTGAAAGTGGAATAATAGCACTATAACAATGTAGTGGGGAAATGGCCTTAGTTTATATATTCAGCAGAATCAAATAGTAAGCTCCCTCCTGCTGACCCAGATGTTAGGCCACAGGTGGTGTGTTTTTCACCCTTCTTCATGGGAAGAGGAGGGAGACTCCAGGCATGTAGACAGATGTGGAAGAAAAGAGTCTAGTGTTTGATTTTTCCTTGCTAGTTTTCTATTGCCAAAAAGTAAACCTCCATCTAAGGCTTGAAACTATGATAGCACACACACTCCTGTTTCCAGTTCAGAAAACAGATTAATTGGGAGATATTTGCTGGACACTCACAATTAGTACTTTTTTCTAAGAGAGCCTATTTTGAACAGGACAGAATTCCAGTCCCTGTTACAGTGTAGAGACTGAGAACTCATGCTCAGAACAGGTAAAGAGCCAACCCTCAGTAGCTTGAAATGATAGAATCCAGCAGACAGTTTTAAACTTGCTTATTCTGCAAAATATATTAATTGGCCTGAAGTCCAAGGAAGGACTTTCTTCTAACTAAGCTACATGCTAATGATTTCACTTACACTCAAGGTACATTATTCAGCCATTTTGTCCCTTTTTTACATCAGGCTGTTGACTGTAAGTAAGCAGGGTTTGATTTATACTTCATTATGGGTAGCGCATTGTGCCAAATGTTTAGATTCTTGGACTTTCTGTCAGGTGCTGCTCACACCTGTGACTGAGCACAAACAACATGAGATCAGGACAGTGCAACTTGTAAAACTTTTACAGAAACAATTTTTCCATTCCCACCAGGTGAGTGTGTGCAAAGTGTTCTTATAGGCTTATTTTGCATGACTGGAAGGAGTCTGGCTTAATACTTGGAAACTTTAATCTCCTTTTAATACATGATAGGCCCAGCAGAGACATCAGGCATTCAGACTTGCACTCTTGTGAACTACTAAGCCAAACACAGGCAACCAGCTATGCCACTGGAGCCTTTATGAATCATCCATTTTTCCTGCTTGCCCTTTGAACAGCCAAAGCAGGAGGAAGAGGTTACAAATCACCTGCTTAGCTGTTGTTTTTGAAGCACAGATCACACAAAAAACCCCAACTAACACAGCCACTAGAACTGGGGAGTTCTGGTCCTAAAAGAAAGAAAAAAATACTTTTGAAAGCTCCATGTAAGCTTGTCCCTACTTAAGTCCCTAAATGTATTTCCCCAGATCCAAACACTTAAGAAGTATATATGGGGAGGGAATCCCTGCTCTTCAATAATGGTCTATCTCTTATCTAACATAATGGATATTTCAGTAGTGTTAATTTGTATTAAAGTCACAGAATCATAGATTTATAGAGTTGACTATCTAATTGAATTTCTACAAGAATCTTTTGTCTGCATCTCTCATTGATACCCACTTCTTTAAATACCTCCAACAAAGAAGAGTCCTCTAGTTCCTCTGGCAGTTTCTTCCACTGTCAAATCTAAGGTTGCCAAGACTTAGAGCCTGGCCCACTTCTCTGGTCCTCAGGGTGAGGATGAAAAATCTCAGGGTGAGATTGCTACCTTGAAAGGTTCTGTGTGCATGCTATTGGCCTTCCACATCCACAGATTATGTATCCACGAATTCAAGCAAGCACAGCTCACAACTATTTAAAAAAAAATTCCAAAAAGCAAACTTTGATTTTTGTCATTTGATATAAGGACACCATTTTATTACACCATTGTACATAATGAGAGTTGAGAATCCATGAATTTTGGTCTCCACAGGGAGCCCTGGAACCAAACCCTAGCAGATACAGAGGGCCCACTGTACATATATAATTTCCTCATTTCTGAGACATATTCTACACCAGCTGCTTAGCTATATGAACAGAACTAAATGACATCTTCTCAACTCCTGCCCCAGCATACCTTAACAGCCTGATTGGGAAAAAAGATCTGTTCAGCTGCTGAATAGGAACCAAGGAGGACAATGTTTCCAATTCCCTCCCACCAGCGAGTGATGCTGCAGCCAGGACTTTCAACAGGAGTCCTGCTTCTGATTGTCACAGCCTTGTTCACTGCTGGGGGAGGCTGGAAACATCATCCTCTTTGCAATGTTCATCCTGACATTGTTAGCAGTTTATGAAAACGTTCTGCAATCCTATGCTAATTTACCTGGGAGATGTCCAACTGAATGCAACGGTAATTACTTCTGAGGTCATTTCTGCACGAGATTTTTATAGTGCTATTATTCCACTTTCAACATCCTATGGAATCCTGGGGTTTGCGGTTTAGGGAGGGGCCGCATTTCTATAGTTATTTCGCCCACCTTGGAAACTACAGAGTTAAATGACAAGAGAGCCATCCTTATTTTTATACATATATACTGCATAGTTGCTTTAATGAAGTCAAATGCAAAGGTTGGCTGCATTTTCAAATGCACCAGCCAGGCTTTTATGTTCAAGTTTCAGTACTTGATCCCTGAAGCAGTTCCAGCTGCCTTCATTCTCCTTTGTTGTTGATGACAAGCTTAAGGCCATTCCTTCATTTACTTGAACTCCACTCACTGCGTACCCGACATTTCAACTCAAAGGGATAACCAAGCAGAGAGGAGCTTCAGATAAAGGGGGAGACATATTTTCCTCCTATTATGTGCAATGCACATGCCTTTCATTCAGTGGCAGGAGAAATTAGGTCATATGATAACATGGCATGATGCCTAAAGGACAGAGAGTCATTTGTACAAGCAAACAATTATGTAATCATTTCATTTCAATGTTGAGCAGCAGGGTTTAGTCCCTTTAATATTTCTTCAGTGCAAGCTCCTGGTCATATCAAGCTTCTGCTGTGATTTTCCATCCTTCTTGCTTATATCTAGCCAATCCTGGTGTAATCTCTCCATTTGACTCTGACATCGCAGTTGCGTAACTATTAAATAAATGGTTGTGTTTTGCAAACAGTAAGGGTGGATGACCTCTTCTGCTTCAGTCTTAAAAAAAAAAAAAGAGGTGTATATGGGAGATTACCTTGATTTTTAACCTTCACTGGACTAGACTCTTGAGCTAAAATGGAAGACATCAAATAAAGTTCACCAGAGTTTTAAAACATGAAAATAACATCCCTTCCAACTCTACTCAGATTTTCACCTTGTGAATTTGGTTGTCAACTATTTTCCACACTGAACATTCAAAGCCTGAATGCTGTCCAAATATTTGCCATCTGCATTTGACGTACAATGATATTTAAGTTCAATATTTGACAGTTGATATTTTGCAGCAGTTGGTAGCTGGCATGCTATGGTACTTCAGAAGCTGACAAGACTGATAACAGATAACAGTAGTGCATCACTAACATGGTTTTCAAACTTTCTTTTTCTTGTGTTCTGCAGAGAATCTCTTGCAGAGAATTCTGGGTTATTGTTCCCAGAATATGCATATCCCTAGTACATATTCAGTTCAGACAGTTCAAACAGGTTCAGCTACAGTATTGCCCATTTTAAATAACACATCTAGAATCTTCCCTTAACAGCCAAAGATCAAATTTTCAATTATTTACATTGAGGACTCCGTGAAAAAAATATTTTTAATAAATGGATACTGGATAGCAGTACGTGTGAAAGGGATCTAGGAATCTTAATAGACCACAAGCTGAATATGAGTCAGCAGTGTGATGCAGCAGCCAAGAAAGCCAATGCAATTGTCGGCTGCATCAATAGGAGTATGGTGTCTAGATCGAGGGAGGTACTGGTACCACTCTACTCTGCTTTGGTTAGACCTCATCTTGAATACTGTGTCCAGTTCTGGGCACTCCAATTCAAGAAGGATATTGACAAGCTGAAGCAAGTCCAGAGGAGGGCGACCAAAATGGTGAGAGGCCTGGAAGCCATGCCCTATGAGGACAGACTTAGAGAGCTGGGTATGTTTAGTCTGCAGAAGAGAAGGTTAAGAGGGGACATGATAGCCATGTTTAAATATTTGAAGGGATGCCATGTAGAGGTAGGAGAGGGCTTGTTTCTGCTGCTCCAGAGACCAGGACAAGGAGCAATGGATTCAAGCTGCAGGAAAGGAGATTCCACCTGAACCTCAGGAAGAACTTCCTGATAGTCAGGGCTGTCCGGCAGTGGAATCTGCTGCCTCGGAGTGTAGTGGAGGCTCCTTCCTTGGAGGTTTTTAAGCAGAGGCTAGATGGCCATCTGTTGGGAGTGCTTTGAGGGTGTTCCTGCATGGCAGGGGGTTGTACTGGATGGCCCCTGTGGTCTCTTCCAACTTTACATTTCTATGATTCTACGATTCTATGAAATCAATGACCGTATTTGACACATGCAAGCATCTTTAATATCAAGTATTCGATAGGTAATATGCCGTACAGATTTTACAAAATATAAAATATTATTGTTTAGAGAGATAATTATATAAGTCTTTTAAAGAAAAGCAATAGATTAATTGTATAACATTGGGTACACTGCATGAATGCCAGTTAGCAAGACTACAACAGTTTGAAACCCAAGAATTATACTAGTCCTGTTGTTTTTGCTAGTAACATATATTTGCTGGAAATCAGTGACTGAGGGCTTTATCACACTGGGTTTCTTGCACGATTACACTGCCTTAGTTCCATTTTTTAACTTCTTCTTATCACATGATGTCATCTCTCTCCTGTTGCTGGATTGCGTTCCTATTGTTATTGGGTTGTCTCTTTTCATTCATGGGAAATACCTGTTAATGGTTCCAATAATGCCGCTTTTCCACTATTGCTTATTCATATACTCCTTTCATTCTGCTGCAGTTCCAAAATTGTGGCAGCCATGTGGTGTCAGTGAGTGTTGTTCTCCCCTTTCCCCCTCCTTGTCCCCAAAGAGGGTGAGCTCATTGCAGTTGTGGTGTCTGGAGAAAGAGGACATCATGGTGCAGGTGAACAACATTGCTTTTACTCTATTCCCCTGTATGGGTTATGTTTTGTTTTTGTGTTAACTTTTGGTGTAATTGTGTGCTCATACTGCTCTGGTGGTCACCAGCACACTGCAATTATGCCATTATGGCAAAACAGAAAAGCAACCATTGCTCTGAAAGAGCAAAATGCCAAAATGATGGCATGTAGTCTCATAACATGCCAAAAATGACAATTGTGCTTTTTCAGCAAAGAAAATAAATAAATAATGGTGCACATACTGGGTAGCACAGACAAGTGTCAGTGGAGTAGTGCTGAAAATTGCAGGAAAGTGCACCACCAAACTGGCAGCATAGCATTACTGCAAAGATGGTGTCACAGTGATTGTTTCTATGCTGTTTTCAGTTCTACGCTGCCTTGTAATAGTGCATTTCATAGAAAACTACATTCTGGGGGGGGGGAGTAAATGTATAGTTCTTGTGCAAAGGTATCTTTTCTGCCTTTTGCACTTGTCCTGTTGCCTTTAAGGGGCCTTACACAAGAGACGTTTCTGAGAAAATGTGCCTTAAGGTAACGTGAAAAGAATTCTGGTTTGGAGTAAGTTAATAAACCTAAGACATTAAAAGAAATCTCCTTTGGGCTGAAATCCCAAAGTTTGTAAAGCTTCTGTCCCAGGGCACAAGTTTCAGAAAATTTAATTTAAAACAGCTTAGTTGTTCCAAAGCAAAAGGACAAAAACAGTTATGGAATTTCAGCCTTTTCATGACTGTTTCCACCTGATCCTCCAACAGTTCTATTCTAACAATCTTTTGGTGGTTGTCTTCCTTCTTTTATGCTCTCACTCAATGTTATTGACTTCAGGAAGACTGTGAGAATATAAACAAAGCCAAAACCAGGCCTTCTGCCATCTTATGTCAGAATGAAACATATATTTCCAGAATACACTTTGAAATGAAGTATTTGGGATACAGTCCTAACTAGCAATGCTGGCAATGGGTCAGCAGTACCTATACTAGGGGCCCTATCACACTACACAGCTATAGCACTATGATTCCACTTTAACTGCCATGATTCCATCCTGTGGAATCCTGGGATTTGCAGTCTAAGGAGGGGCCTTTAACATTTAAGCCAGAGAACTCTAGCGCATCACCAAATAAAATCCATGCGATTCCATAGGATGAACTCATGACACTTAAAAAAGAACATAGTGCTATTCACTGTGTATTATGGAAGAGGCCTAAGTCAAGCAAAGCTGTGCTGAATCCAAATACCTCCCAGTCTAGATGTGTTGGAATCATTTGACTCTGTGTCCCTGGGCTGGAAGAGGTTTGGTACAGAACTACTCCTCCCTCACGTTGCCTCTTCTTTGCTGGCGTTTTGGCCCTCTTCACTGCTCTATTAGCAGATTTTTGAGATCACCCGACAGAAAGGTCATTCTGACAACATAACAGCCTTTTTCCTAATCCTAACCCCCTACAACATTCCTTTTGCACTTCCAATCTCTAGGTCCTATCTCTGGGTTGAGTGATAAAGACGGTGTTATGTAAACCAATTAATGACTGGTTCAGACTCCATGAGTTTCAGGTCATAAGCTCCCAGCGGCAGCTCACACAGCCACAAGCTCACACAGCTTGAGTTGAGATGGATCTGGAAAATCTCTGAGCCTTTCTGAAGCATCATGCAGAATGTAGTGCACACGTTACATGCAGAAATTCACAGGTTCAAGCCTTACGACTTCTGATTACAGCTAATTCCATTCCTTGTAATTATTACTTCTAAGCTTTTTCATTGGCTATGCTGGATGGGAGATTTTGGGCATCATAGTCCTAGGAACTAACATTTCCATGCCCTCTGACTGGGGTTCAGATGATTGCCTACAATTGTGACAAGAAACAGATCCAATCTGTCCTTTAAAAAAAAACTGATGACAAAGACCCATTGCATCACTCAGGGAGTAATTTTTACAGTGCTAATAGTCAAATTTAGAAGGTTTTTTTTCCCCCAGAAACATCTGTCTCCCAATTGCCTTTCATCTAGTGTAAACACTGTGTCACAGTTCAAATAGCTCCTGTGCAAAGAACTATTTTCAGTGCATCAGCAGGGGTCAGCCATCCATTTCAAGGCCAATGTACACTTTTCACATTAGTATTCCTTCCTTGAACTGTAAGCCGTTCTGAAACCTTGCCACTAGGGTCTAAGTGCACTGGAGAATGAGCATCAGGTAATCTTCAGTCTTGTGACTGCTTCATCTCGTAACACCTGAACCACCAAACTGGAACCTTTGGACTTCCTAGAGGGGAAAACAGATAGCACTGATTTGGTAAATTTGGTAGTCTTGTCTGCTGCCTTACAGTGTGGCTGTAACTGAGGATGTTCTGCTGTCAGCAATGTTGAGGAAAGAGTCAACTGCCAGTCTAGGAGGGATTTGTACATGGAATGGAAGGGGCACCCTAGTGATCAAGAAGGTGCCTGGTAGTGGTAGGTACCTACCTTAATTAGCACTGATACAGGGGCAGCTGGTAGCTCTGCTGGTGCAGGGATGATAAATGTATTCTCATTTACAGCCACTCCTCCTTGTACTGCTCTGGGGTGTACAGGATCTGTCCCCATGTTGGGAATATGGTCCAACAGCTGGATGGCTCATGTGCAAATCAGAGCAGCCATGGGAAGAGTGGACATAAAGGTAAGAGTGGATTTACTGCCCCTGCGGGATCAGATTTACTGGCTCCACTTGTTCTAAATTCATAGAATCTTAGAATCAAAGAGTTGGAGGGCTCTTGGGTATACCCTCTTGCTCAACGCAGGATCACCAGCTACAGCATCCCTAGCAGATAGTTGTCCAGACTCTTTTTGAAGATGTCCAAAGAAGGAGACTTCACCACTTCTCTAGGCAATCGATTCCATTGTCAAACCATCCTTGCTGTCAAGAAGTTCCATCTAATGTTCAAAATTTACCCTCTTGCAACTTGAAACCATTAGACCTACTTCTAGCCTCTGAGGAAGCAGAGAACAAGCCTGTAACCTCCTCTTTGTGCAAGCCTTGAGGTAGTTAAAAAGTGCAATTATGTCACCCTCAGTCTTCTTTTTACCATGCTGAACATGTCCCATATCTCTTATCATCATTTTTGCCCTTCTCTAAACTCACTCCAACTTGTCTATATCCGTCTTCAAAATTGGTACCCAAAACTGAGCATAGTACTTGAGATGAGCTCTGACCAGTGCAAAATATAATGGGATCCTCAACTTGGAAAATATGCTCCTACTAATACGGGCTAAGATGGCATTTGCCTTTTTTGCTGCAGCATCACACTGCTGGCTCATGTTAATGATCAACATTAATCCCAAGTTCCTTTTCACATGTAGCACTGCTAAGCCAAGCGTCTCCCATCCTATACCTTTCCCTCTCCATAGAATTCCTGCATGGCAGGGGGTTGGAATCAATGACCCTTGTGGTCTCTTCCAGCTCTATGGTTCTATGATTCTATGAATTACTTTGCTTGAGGATTTTTAAAAAGGTCACCATATACCTGATTAGTACTTGGATAGGATACCACCAAGGAAAACCCGTTGCTCCACAGGAAGGCACTGGAAAACCAACTCTTGAGTATTCTTTGCCTATGAAAACCCTGGAAATTCATGAGGTCACCATAAAGTCAACAGGCGACTTGAAGGCACAAAAATATATAACAACATCCATTGTGTTCACAAGAATAACCTGGATATATCTGTGGAACAACAAAGGAGCCTAAGTAAAATCTCAATAACTATTGAAATATTGGCCAGATAAGTTACTGAAATGAAGGCTGGCACCCTGTTTGTGAGTTACAAAGAAATAACTTCAACCTATGTAGGGTGGCTGGTGGAGAGCAGGGACATCTGAGAAGCACCTGGCCATGTTCCTATAAGTAAACACATAGCAATCATATCATCCTCTAGGATCTCTAGAGGATGTCTGGGAGGTCCTAAAAGATGACTTTATCATTGTTATGTCTGGCCATAGCTTCTCAGATGTTCCCCACACTCCACATGGTCATGTCAAGGAGGGAAGCATGCAAAAGGTGGCTTGACAGGGAAAGGAGTCAGGAAACATGGTATAGTGGAACTTTTATGCTATGTTTCCATAATGTAGGATCCTGGCTGAAATCTGTGGCCTAAATTGGGGGTGAGAACCATGTGTCCAGAGGTTTTTAGATTGCAATGGTCAGCAGTCCCAGCCAGCACAGCCAAAGGTGAAGAACTCCAAGATTATACTTGCACTGCCTAAATCCAATTGTTAGTCCCAGTTAGAATAAATCTTTTGAATTAATGGGAAATCAGTCAATCAACATTTACTTACATTCCACTAATTCAATGAGTCTACTTTAGCTAGGACTAACAATTAGATTTAGATCAAAGTCAGGGGGGAAAATAGAATGTATTTCTATTAATTATAATTACAATTAGTCCTTTGTAACTTTTGAGTTCACAGACCTCTTTGCGAATTTGATGAAAACTATGGAGCTACTTCTCATATCATGGCAAAGATGACAACTGTACATTATTGGACAGCATTGCAATAGCATCCTATGCCACTCTTTCACTTGTTTGGAGCAAAAGAAAACCATAATAACATGCTTTGACATACTGTTTCACAAGGAAAGTAACAGCATACAAATAGAAAAAAAGAAGAATTTGGGCTGGACAGATTCTTTCACTCCTATCCATGGACCCCTGGGTTATCATCAGCCTAGATTGTTGTTTTTCTCTGTTAACTTAAAGTAGCATTTTATAACATGTTTTTCCAATAATATTTAATACTCATAAACTGAAGTAAATATATCCTTATTCTGATTGATTAAAGTTGAAGTATATTTTGTTAGCATCTTATGCCTCAATTCTAAGTCATTTTGGGGGAAATTGTAAAGGATAATAGAATATAATCTTCCAGTTATTCCAGATATTAAGTTAAATGTTAAATATCTGGTTCAATGTAAACTCCAGTACTCAGTAGAAATGTCATTGCATGTAGCAAGGCTCTTATAGATTTAAAATTGAAGAAAATACATGAATGGGCAGATGAACTTTGGTTTGCTATGACTGATTTTTTTTTTCAATTAGATGAGCAATAGGATTGGGCTTGATATTGTAACCAACTTTCATACTTTGTGGTAGCCTTTCCCGTTTTGATAATCTCCAGATGTTGGATAACAGAGCTAATAATCCCAAGACAACCATGCCTTTGACTACACCAGGTGGGAAGGGATCAGAGTTGTAGTCCAGAACATTTTAAGGACACCTTGCTGGGAAAGGCTGCTCTGTGGAATATAAATAATTGTTATTATGCTATACCACACCATAAGCTAGCCAAAGTTAAGCATTTATTAACCAAGCAGTTTTCAATGGAAGAGTTTTGTACATGGCTGTTCAATAGATTCTTCAGAATCTTTGCTCAAAAGTAAGACCCCTGATTTTAATGGAACTTAATCCTGTGTAAGTATGTGATTGGGAACAGATTTCTGCAATTACAATCAAAAGTCCCTCAGAGTGCTTAGCTATAATTGACTTATAGTCCATGTTCTTTCTTTCACCTGTCTGTGAAACTCATCTGTTTTAATCTATTAAATTATTAAAATGGGTGGACAGATTAGAACTGTTTCTCTGGCCTTTGGTCTTCCAAACTCATCAGACTCTCTTTTTACTGGGACTACTGCTTCTGTAAACTGCAGTATCCCTTTTAAGTAGTCCCCTATTTCACTATTAAAACATTTTTAAAGTGTTTTTTTAAAAAATAAAATAAACAAAACTCGAGGTATTTTTGGCAGACCACCCAACCTCCCCAAAGATCCCCAGATCTACCACAGTTGCTCATTCCTGGTCTCTGTTGGATAGAATCTGTTTAGGAAACATTGGGCTGACTACTTTGTGCAATAAGATCCATGTGTGGACCACACACTTTGTACAATAAAGGTCTTGTGCATGATGTTTTTGTCATCTCATTTGTCAAAACGTCTCTGAGATCCTAAAAATCTGGTGCCAACAAAATACTGATGACGCTGCTGCACAAGTGGTCTCGCTCAGTAATAGGCAACTTCATATGTATAAACTAGGCAGCAGCACTTTGCTGGGGGAGAAAAAGCACACAGACTGGAAGCACGTGGTGATGGCTACATATTAATCCTCGCTGATTTGCATTGGCACTTGACTGCACTAACTTTTTTTTTCTAGTGTATCTTGGCATCATACAAAGAATTCAGCCAGCAAGAGGCATATCATTAAATGGATAAGAAAAAAGGTTGGAAGCCAAATCTGTGTAAAGACCAGTGATGAACTTTTTGCTCTAGTGAGAAAATATTAACTTGCATCCACTCAGTAGGTAGATACGTCAAGTTAAATAGTGAAAATATGCCATTAAGTTCAACAGTGAGAAATATTATGTTTCTCTGGATTTAAGATTATAACAGCTGGCTTCCTTGATCAGGCCAAGATCCACAGCCAGCTCTACTATTAGGCAGAGTGAGGTAGCCACCTCATTTTGGAGATTTGAGGTTATCACAAAAAGGCAGCAACTTGTTTGTGATACCTTAGTCATTGTCCCACCCTGCTGGACAAGAGTGAAGCCAATGCTCCTCACATCCAGCAGAGAAGGTCCTATCCTTCATGGTCACTGATGGGCTGCCACTTCCAGAGACTGTGAAAACTGGAGCGGCTCCAGCTTGGCAGTGAATGAAAGGAGGGGGAAAGCACAAATAGACCCCTCAGGGAAGTTGAGAGGGTGTCTTAGCATTTATGGTTGTGTTTTTACTACCAAAGAACTGAGAAGAGATTCTTATGGGATGTTCTGCTTCAAATGGCAAAATAACATGGCTAGATTTAGTACTAATGATATTATGAATCATTTAATATCATCCATCCCATAATATGCCCAGTTTTAATGCATGGTTGTGAAAGCTGAAGAAAGCTGTCAGGAAGGTCATCAACTTATTTGAAATGCTATGCTGGGAGAGATTTCTATGGATATGACAGACTGCCAAAAAGACAAATACACTGACCCCAGAGCAAAGGAAGCTGGTTCTCTCACTGAAAGCCAAAATGCCTGAACTGAGGCTATCATGCTTTAGATACATCATGAGATCACATGAATCACCAGAAAAGATGACAATGCTCAGTAAAGTGGAAGGCAATAAGTAAATAGGAAGACCACATTACAGATGGATTGATTTGATTAACGAAGTGAGAACTCTAAGCTTATAAGACCTGAACAAGGCAGTTGATAACTGGATTCTTGGTGCTCTCTCATTCACAAGGTTTCCATAAATTAAAGCTGATTTGTGGACAATTAAAAATTGTGGACAATTTGTGGGGAGAGTTAGATTTTAGTCCTAACTTTCAAGGAAGAATCCAAGGTGCTGAAACTATTTTGGAGATATGGTTCAACACCTTGGATAGACCTTGCTGCATCAAACTTCCATTGTCATAGGCAATATCAGATAATGAAAACTTATACCTTCACCATGCCTGCTAACTGCTTTACTTGTTGCAGGGATGTTTGTGTTGTCAGCTGGGATGGTTGGTGGCCCCCATGTCAGCTGTCCCTGGAATTCCCATAAAAGGGGTTTGGAGACCAAGTAATATGAGGAAAGACTGAAGAAGCAAGGTTGGTTTGGCCTAAAGAATGATTGAGAGATGACACAATTGCCATCTTCAAATATTCAAATACTTAAAAGAGGAAGTATGTTCACCCCATTTGTCTTGGAAAATGGTGAACTCCCAGGGCTGACTCCACCTCCATCTTCTAGTCTGCTTATGAGTACAGAAACTGACTAAGAGTGGTTGAATCTTAAAATCAAGTCTTGCTGTGGAATATTGTCTTTTAGAGGACTTAGAAAGATTGCGTGGCATGCACAGTTCTGTTCTCCAAAGCCTAGGCAGTTCATCAGTCAGGGCGTTAACACCAATGCCCATTCCCACATCATTTCACTCTGCTTAGCAATATGGGAGCCCTCTTGACATTGGTTCATTAGAACCTTTCAAACAGAGCCACAATCGTCTTGTAATTGTTACGGTAGTAGATTTCTTGCTTCAGTGAAACCTGAATTATAAGTCCCCTTCAGCTCTCTGAGTCTGTGCTTCCATGTCTAGTTGCCATTCATGAGCACACCCATTCTGATGACATCTGTGTAGAAAGGAAGGGAAAATGTAGCCTGGGCTGTGCATTAAAATCATAGTAATAATTATTAATCATATTAATGTATCTGGGCCCTTTTTCAGATTTTTCTTAGGATTCAGATAATGTAGTATAGATGTGAATTAGCTTCACTTCCCGCAAATCAATATCAGATGCAGAGAAGCAACCTGTTACATAGCCTTTTGAGGACTAAAATAGTGCAGAGACTAATCAGGAATTTGACTGCAGGAAACAGCCCTTCCTATGACAGGAAGCAAAAAAGAGACTGCTGGAGACAGCAGTCCAAAAGCAACCAATTGCCAAAAAAGACAAAATGGCTGTACTGGCAAATCCCATAGCAGGAAATCTCTGAATTATGCATTCAATCTGCAGAGCAATTTAGCATGTCATCTGCTTCCTGACAGCAGATACTTGGAGTTCTTTTTTATGCATTTCAGCTCCCACAGTCACATGGAGACCATCGTCCCCTTCGAAAGCAAGGAAGTCAAGGTCACAGAATTTTCATACTTTTACCTTTAAAAATATTCCTAATCCATTTTCCTGAACCGTTTCCAAAGCTCTGTTGTCTGCAGTTTTGGAGTCTGGTCCTCTGGTAACTACTTCAATTTGCATCCAAACACAATGGGTCAGTGTTCAAACAAGCCAAATGTAACCCTTATGCAAGTGGGTCAACGAACCAAGCAAAAAAGTAACCTCTTTTTTTAAATAACCAAAAGTAAGTTTTTATTTTTGTAAAAAGTAACCCCTCAAAAGTGACCTGGTAGATTCTTGACAGAGAAGGAAGTAGAGCTTGGCACAGTTATCTTTTTTGGACTGTAGCTCCCAGCATTCCACAGAGGCCATCCATGGCCATGCTGGCTCAGGGATTCTGTGAGCTGTTGTCCAAAAGGCATTTTCTCAAACTCTGGGAGAAGACTTACAGAATTTCATCATCAACCTGAATTGTAAATGAAAATGCAAAGCACCACATTTCAGGGGAGAAAAAACAACAACAATGGAGCATCATTTTATGTATTAGCAGAAGCTCTGTCCATGTGGCATATCTTTATTTCTGAGAAGATGGATGGGAAGAGCAGGATCATCCCTTCACCCATGCATTCATTTGAAGCCCCAGGACCGACTAGTAATTGTGCATTATGAAGGCTAGACAGTTGCTTAAAGGGTAACCCAGACACCTTTGATATCCAGTGTGCAATGCTGGTTCTCAGACTGTTCTTAATATTGCAGTTCCGTTCTGTTGGGTTTCTTAAAGATTGGCTACCCATTTTTCCCTCATTGCTAACTGAAGGAGGAGAGACATATCAAATTAGGCCATGAGCAACAATGGGAGCCATCTGGAGAGTGATGAAATGGCCCTCATAGTGAACATGGGAACCTATTCAGAAGCTCCTTACACTTAAACAATAGGGATTCAGCATGTGCTAGATGAAGTTACACTCTTGAAAATGCAGATTCACAGCTTGGGTATAGCCATGAGCTCAACCCTGAGCCTAGAAGCTCAGGTTTCAACAGTGCCCAAGAGTACATTTGCACGGTTAAGGCTTGTGTGCCAACTGCCCCCATTTTTTAAGGTACCAGATCTGGTCAACATGAGCTACATCCCATTTGGATTACTGTTACATGCTGTACATGGGGCTGCCTTTGACGAGTGTTTGGAAACTTCAGCTAGTCCAGAGAACTGTAGCCAGTTTGTTAATGCAGCTGGCTACAGCAATCATACAACTCCCTTGTCACAACAGCTCTAACAGCTACCACTTTGTTACTAGGCACAATTCAAAGTGCTGGTTATGATCTACAAAGTCCTATACAGCTCAGGTCCAGGTTATTTGAAGGTCCACATCTCCCTTTATGAGCCTACCCATGTCTTGAGATCTTCCACAGAAGCCCTGCCACATATACCTTTTGCAGGAACGCAGGAGAAGACATTCCCAGTGGTTCCTCTTAAGCTATGAAACTCCCTTCCAAGGGAGGTTAGACTGGCCCTCTCTTTGCTGTCCTTTCATAGGCAACTGAAGGTGTTTTCATTTGATCAGGGCTTTGAGGGCTGACTGCTCAGGTGGAAAAATGTTCTCATGTGCTGTCTTGTTTATATTTACAGTTCTTTTTAATGGTCTATTTTAACTACTTTTAATTTTATTCATAGTTTAATTATATTTTAACTTTTGTACAATGTAAACTTTTCAGTTGTATCTGTTTTAACTTTTGTAAGCTGTCTTTAGTCTCAGATAGGTAGGATATGGAGATGGAGGAGAAAGAGGAGGAGGAGGAGAAGAGGAAGAAGAAGAAGCAACAGGAACAAAAGACTGGCTCAGTTTTCTCCAACCTGGTAATCTCCAGATGAGTTGTTATCCCACAAGCTGGCAAGGAATGATGGAAGTCCAATACATCCAAAAAGGTGCCAAGTTGTGAGAGGCTGCTTTACAACATCATCATATATAAATCTTCTCCCAAATAAGTGTGTAAGAATTGCAGTTTTGTTCTTTTCTCTACTTTGAGTAACTCTAAATTTGTTACCTTATATAATTAATCATAACAGTATGCAATATTTTAAAACCAGCTCTTATTTTCTACATTTATTATTGGCACAAACCTTTCTGTAATTCTGCAAACCTTTCCATTGGCAATTCTGGATGGTTGGTACTTCTCCAATCATTTCTGTCTTAACTGCTTCCCAGAGGATCTTTCCCAGTCTCCATGCAGGAGTACACCAAAGGGTCATTGTCCTGCCATGAGTGCCTATTTTCTAGTCTCTTCCCTGTCGTTGCAGTACAATAGAAGCGCACTGCTTCTGCTTACTTCAGATAAACCATTGTGAAGAGTGACTCTGCAGTTCTGCTTCTGAACAGAAAGAAGTCCTCCCTTTTGCAGAACTCATTTTGCAATTAGCAGGTGCCCGTATTCCAACAGATATCAAATGCTTTTGATCTTCTGTAAAGTCTGGTCACTTTGTTCTTTTCATGCTTGCAAAGGGGAAGGGAGGAGAAAAGACTGGGGAAGCGACTTGCGATGCTAGGGTAAAGACTACGACCATGTATTAGACATCTCCAGGTATAGTCTATGAACAGATTAAGCCAAAGTACTCAGATGTATGCCAACTCCAAACCAATTTGCCTAACTATTTTTTTTTTATCTATTTCTCAATATCAGTGAGAAGCAGAATACAGCAGAAAATAAGCATACTGGGGCAGTATAAGTCTCTGCTATTGCAAGGTGTGTGTGGGGGGGGGTTGGAGGTTGTTCCTTTCTCACCCCTTCTTTCCAGCTGGGTAATAGCCTTGAGCGCATGGGGGAAGACAGACCAACTTCCACACACACACACTCCTGGTTGTTCTTCCCCAACTGCATGAGATAGGATGGAACATTTGGCTACATGTCCACAGCCAAGCAGTGGCCAGGAGACATAGCTTGACCAGGGTACACTGTTCCCACTGTTGTTATGCACCTGGGCCAATGGGCATCGTGTAAACGAGGAGAACCAGCATGATATAGTGGTTTCAGCATTGCACTGGGAGTCTGGAGACCAGGGTTTGAGTTTCCACTCAGCCATGGAAATCTCCTGGGTGATCTTGTCACCCTCCCTCAACCTCAGAGGAAGGCAAAGGAAACCCCCCTCTGGTCAAATCATGATAGATTTATCTTAGGGTTGCTGTAAGTCAGAAATGGCTTGAAGGCACACAACAACAACAATGACAACTGTTGAACTGGGACACTGGATTTTTTTACTGTGCAACAAACAGATACTGGGTATGTCCTTCTGCAGCATCCATAAAAGTACATATATCAATGTAATCAGGGGTTATCCAACAGATATCATCTGCAGGATACTGGCCGTTGGGCAATTGTGGTTGTCCAGATGTTTTTGGATTGTAATCATCACCACTGGATATTCTAGCTAAGGCCAAAAGGAGTTGCAGGTCACCAACACTGGGAGGGCACAGCTGCCTCCACCTGTACTAATCAATGAGAGGACTGGTTTAGGGCAGTGGAAAGACAGAAAATTATACATTTATTTATTTAAATAATTGTATCCTGCCCTATATCTGATATACCCCAGAACCACTTCCCCACATCGGATCATGGGGGAATCACTGTCTCCTGGAGAATCCAGAACAGACAGAAAAGGCCAGTCAGCATAAAGACTCCTAAGTACAATAGCTTGAAAATAATTTGCAGTTAAATGCAATGGAACCTAATTCCAATATATACAGAAGATTACACACTGTGGGTGGCTTCAATCATCAGGATGTTGCTGCAAGTTTAAACATTAAGAAAAGTATACAGCATGTTAATAATTCCACAGCTTGTACTTTTTTGGGGGGAAAATAATGCTTATTCATCACCACAGAGTATATAATAATAAAACAATAAAAAATTCATCCATAGCTTGATAATTCTTGCAGTGATTTGGTGACTGTATATATAAAAAAAGTCTCCTTTGCAAAGGGTTATTAAAGACTTTTGTTTTATGTTGTTTTGAAGTTGCACAGTACACAAAATCCCAGTTTCACCTGCTGTGGGAGAAATTAATCTGACCATCATGATGGAAATTACAAGATGCTGGAATGCCTCACTATCCTAGCTGGAAGTCCACTTGATTATGCAATAGCTATTTGGAGAGGTAAGATGAGGGCACTCAGGCACCAACTGTGCTTGACTTCTTGAAGCCAAGTCTCGCATAGCAGACTCTTGCAACCAAAGTGCGTTGAACCTCATTTTCTCTGTGAGCATCACAGTTTGGAAGTGTCACTTTTGTGGACTGCAGATCTCAGAATTCCCACCTCCCACCCCCATGCACACAGTGAGATATTGGGGTTTGGATTAGAGTGCAGCCACAAAGAGAGAGAGAAAGAGAGAGTTTTTCATTGATTGATTTTGTTATGATTTTAAAAAATGGTCGTTACTTCCCCCCCCAGACTGAAGATGATGGGTTGGATCCAGACATAGACATACTTAGAGAATATCCATAGAAATCAATTAGACTTTATTTAGAAATAAAGGATTGATTTCAATTAATTTATTCTAAGCGTGTCTAGTTTTGAATCCAAGCTGACACCTCTTTCATTTTAGGAAGCCAAGCTTTAGAAAAATGTGCAGCTAATAAATAATAAAGCAAAATCCTTTAATTTAGACACCATGCTTCTTTGATCCAAGTTTCTGGAGGCTGGGGGTGAGGGGGAGGAGGGGGTTCATTCTTTGTGTAGCAGATTGCATTGCCCAATGTGCCTATTGGGCAAATACATACAATGTGCATATTCTTGTAGACCACTACACATGCAGGCACCAGCCACATACCTCATTAATTGGGGGAAAAAACTGGATCTTGAGACTGTCTATCTACATGCTAATGCACACGTGTCAAGATGCACTTTTCACCTATGCATCAGGGTGAAGCATAGGAAAGGGACAAAGCCTGCTATTACAACTGTGGTTTTCTCTCTCTCTCTCTCTTTCTCTCTCTCTCTCACACACACACATAGTGCACATAGCAATATTTATACATAGGCCTAATTTTTCCCTGGCTCCAGGTTTTCAATTCGTACTGCAGCCAATCTACCAGCTACCTTGCACAGCTCCTGTACACTACACAGTGTGAGAACTGCTAGGAGAGCAAAATCAGCACAGAGGAAGATAAGGATGAAGAGAGAGAAACTGAAAGAAGGGTGGCAGCTTATATGTCACCAA
Organism: Ctenosaura bakeri; assembly: GCA_948474755.1. NCBI lineage: Eukaryota > Metazoa > Chordata > Lepidosauria > Squamata > Iguanidae > Ctenosaura > Ctenosaura bakeri. Next base: position 69,259 of record CAOLHI010004888.1, on the reverse strand, counting down.
AAAAGAGAGAAAAAAGGTGTATATCTGCATAAAATTTGCATCTGTATACTGCTATATATAGATGTCATTTTAGAAATATTGTCCTGAAGCCTTAACTAAATTTGGATAAATAAATGACCAAAAAAAATTAACCTGTGGGGCTATAAAATGGCACTGTGGGGCTGCATGTGGCCTGCTGGACACATTTTGCCCACCACTGCATTATAATATCTTTCACATATCTACTGAGAAATATTCCCTGACTGCATTCATGTGTAAAATGACAGCTTTAAATATTGATGTTTCTTTGTGGTGACAATATACAAAAATGGATTGATTTCCTATTGCTTTAGCTTATTTCTTTTTGTTTACTGTTGTGCATATGTTTGAGTGCTCAAATAAAAGCTAACAATTTTAGTCTAAGAAATCAAACACATCACCCATAAATAAATGACCATGGATGTACAATTTCCATGCCAATTGATATAATGTTGCACATGTTTTTAGATCCTGAACACAACGTAACAGTCAAGCCATATATCTTTTTATAGCCATCAAAGTTCATCATTTGTCTCCTGGAGCTTGTGGTCTCTTTCAATTGTAAGCAGAACTTCCTCCTTATTATTATTATTTTTCTTTTAAAAAAATGTGTCTGCCTGGCTGTCTCTCCATTAGATTTCTGCTGTTCCCTCATCCTGTTTATGATAGGTCACTGAATATTATCACTGATGCAGTATGACCATGCTGGCCCTCCCAAAACATCCAGGATACATGACATTACCTGAACAGCCTCTTTGGAGCCACACATCCATCCCTCATGCTGATTCTCTATTGAGCATTAAAATTACCATTTGTTTGCTTCTCTCTGAAGCACCAGTTTCCTATCTCAAACACAGCTGGTGTGTTGGTCTGTTATTTTAGCTGCATCAGAAAAATCGAGAGAGACAGTACCTCTTTGGTAATGAGCGGTTTTCACACTCACCATTAGGATGTGGATCAGCTCAGCTCAATGCAATGTGTAACAAATAGAGACCAGTCTACTTTATTACCAGTTTGCCAGCCATTACTGGTAAATCTATGAATAAGAAGGGAGGCACAAAATTGCCTCCATTCTGTGTGAGAAGGGGAAATTTGAAAATCATTAAAGCACGGCAGCAGAAATTAGGGGAAATGACTGATTAAGAATGCAATTTTATGAGTGGTTACCCAGGAGTCGGTCATAAACTGAGTAAGTCTTCCAGACACAAGTTCAGACTACACATACCATAATTTCTATTGAATTGTCATAATGCTAGAAGGCAGATCCTCCAACTCTGCAATGGCAGCTGGTGGCTTCCAGGGCAGTAGAGCAATAAATCCAATCCAGAGACATTTCTTGTTGTTGTTGTTGCTGCTTCTACAGAGGATTAATTCTGCTGTTTTTACAAGATCACACAGTTGTGAAAACAATGATGATACACAGGCATGTTCAAAAGTTTAGTATTTTTATGTCCCACCAATTTCAGCCACATACATTTTAGCCCCAACATAGTTTTCCCACTGAAATCAGTGAAACACCCCAAAAGTTCTTAATTTTGGCTGAATTTTTATTGTTTGTCCGTTCAACTGATTTTACTTAAAACATTTTGGCTCCCAGCTAAAAAGCAGCCCCAGATCAATAACAATAACATTGACCCTAGATCAATGAGAAACAAAGCACTCTCTGTCTTCAGACTTACATGATCTATAAAGAACAATTCAGTATAAAAGAGGGGGAAAGAAGAAGGAAGTGTTGTGTATGGTCTTAAAATTGAACTCTGGAAAGGTGATATTTGTATTTTCAAAGCCAAACACATCAGTTGGTGCTGGGGACCAATAACCTGCCTCATTTGGGTGTAATGGCATCACTACTGGGGATGTATCAATCAGACCTAATGTGTCCTGCACATGTTTTAGCACCCTACTACTCTGTCGCCCACAGTATTCTTTCTGGGTTTTTTTTTTAAAATGCTAGTGGATTTGAGGCAGAAAATAATATGCAAAATAACATGCATTTTCTCCAAAATTTTAGGAAGCCACTTATATACATTAGTGCATAAAAAAGGGTAGTTTTTCTCCTTTCTCATCTATTTGTCTCTTTTTCATCATCATCCATTGCTTACAAAAGAAGTGCAATATTTTCCACAGCCATGTAAATTTCAAGCGCAGATCCTTACCACCTGGCCACAGATTCTGGGTTCTGATACCAGTGGGTTCCATGGAGGATTTTATCAGCATCTTTGTTAGACTGAGGACTTGGATGATTCTTTCCTGAAACAGATGACCAAGCATTTAGAAAGGAGAGATGTAGTAGTAACTGGAGATTTCAACAATGCTGATATTTGTTGAAGTCAAACAGTGCTGAGAATATAAAGTCCAACGAATTCCTCACTTGATTTGCAGACAGTTTTGTTACTTCGGTTCAGGCCTACCCAGTGATAGCACATGATATCACTTTTGATATCAAAATCATTTGGCCTTCCTCTGCCACCCCGCTCCACGTGTTTGCAAGGCCTCCGGACAAGCACATAAACAGGCGCGGTCAGTAATTGTTGGACATTCCATTCTCCACCTAGGCAGGCAAAACAAAGCCATTCTGTTGCTTCAGGGACCTCCCTGCAAACACCTTTTTGCTTAAGCATGACACTAACAAAGGTGCCCGGCCCTGAGCCGATAGTCTTACAAAGCCAAGCTAAGCACCTTTGCATTTGCATACTGGCTACACTATTGTTGATTCTGCGCTAAGCCGATCATGTTAAACTTGACCTTTTCCAAAGCTTTGTCCCGCTCCAAACTCGCATTGTTCTCACCGAGTATGGTTTGGCCTGCAGTCACAATTCATCCTATATAAACCCCCTGATTCTGAGAACACCTCGGATCGCTCCTGAATTCCATCCAGCCTTGCTGCCGCTGTCTGGCGAGCCGTCCCCTCAGTTCCAGTAACTGAGCGCGCTTAACCCCGGATTGCTCCAGACTTCCATCCCGCCTTGCTGCTGCTTTGTCTGGCGAGCTCCCCTCGGCCTCCATGCTGAGTTTCTTCCCTACCATCTTCAGCTTCTTCAGGACTACGAGAAAAGGTGTCATATTACCCATTTCCCCCGGAAATCCTTATTTCTAATTCTTCCATTAGCTGTGTGATTGTGGTGTCTTTACTGTTTGTTTGTCTTTTAATAAAAACATCATTTTTGCTATTTTAAAACTGACTGCTGCTTGACTGACCTGACCCCATAGATGCTGGGTTGCAAGATCCCTGCTAAGGCTCTCCACCAACCAGAGAAGCTCGCCAGCCTAAAGCCCACCCCCGGCAGATCTGCAGGCATGCACTAGTGCGCGCCTGCAAATCTGCACCGAAGTGCGGCGACGGAGCAACACAGGGTCGCACGCTCCATACTTTTTAAAAACCTCTTAGTCGCTCCAGAGCAGACTGAGGTGCGGAACTACGAAAAGTAGTCCGCCCCAGTCCACTCCACAGTGCAGAAGACCTCCGTTGGAGGTTGCTCTGCACCATTTTAATAGGCCTGTGCGGAAAGGGCCACTGAGTGTGATCAAGAATACTAAAAGAGAAGGGAATTTATGATGGTAAGGAATTCATGCTTGATGGGAGTTTCGTAAAAGTGAGATACTGATGGCACAATTTCAAACAGTTCCAATGGGGAGGAAGAATGGGAAGTGTCTAAAACAAACCAGGATGGATGTCTAAAGAACTTTCAAATGAGCTAAAAATTTAAAAGGGACACGTAAAAGAAATGGAAAAGGAGTTCAGCACAGAGGAATTCAGATGACTAGCCAGCAAGTGTAGGGAGAAAATCAGAAAAGTTAAAGTGCAGAATGAGCTCAGGCTTGCTAAAAATGTTAAAAACAATAAAAATGGGGGGGTTGGTTGGTTATGTCTTTAGCAAAAGGGAGAAAAAGGAAATGGTAGGGCCTGGCTACTCTAAATGTATTCAAGTCTCCAGGACCCTATGAACTACATCCAAGAGTAATAACTGACAGAAGTAAGCTCAGAGCCACTGACAATAAACTTTGAGAATTCTGGGAGAACAGAAGAAGTCTCAGCAGACTGGAGGAGGGCAAATATTGGCCCCATCTTCAAAAAGGGAAAATAGAGGAGCCGAGCAATTGCCACCAAGGAAAGATTCTAGAGCAGATGATTAAACAGATTATCTGTAAACACTTAGAAAGGAATGCAGTAATGACTAAAAGTCAACATAGCTTTCTCAAAAACAAGTCATTCCAGACAAATCTTTTTTTTTTTTTAATAGAATTACAAACTCAGTGGATAAAGGGAATGCTGTGGATATAACATGCAATTTCAATAAGGCCTTTTACAAGCCCCCCCCCCACAAGATATTCTTGCAAACAAGCTAGTAAAATGTGGGCTAAACAATGCTATTGTTAGGTGGATTTGTTAGGTGGTTGAGCGACGAAAGCCAGAGGGTGGTCATCAATGGCACCTCTTCACGTTGGAGATAAGTGAGTAGTGGAGTACTATGAGGTTCTGTTCTGGGCTAAGTGCTATTCAACATCTTAAAAGGATTTGGATAATTGAACAGAAGGCAGGCTTATCAAATTTGCAGATGACAGCAAAATAGGAGTGGTAGCTAACACCTCAGAGGATAGGATCAGAATTCAAAATGACCTTAACAGATTAGATGAGTGGATCGAAATTAACCAAATGAATTTCAACAGGAAGAAATGTAAGATACTACACTTGGGCAGAAAAGATAAAATCCACAGATATAGGGTGGAGACACCTGGCTTGACCATACTACATATAAAAGGGATCTAGAATCTTAGTAGACTACAAGCTGAACATGAGTTAAGAGGACTGGCTTGGGGAGCTGGGTATGTTTAGCCTGGAGAAGAGAAGTTTAAGAGGTGACATGAAAGCCCTGTTTAAATATTTGAAAAGATGTCATATGGAAGATGGAGCAAGCTTGTTTTCTGCTCTCCAGAGGCTGGGACACAAAGCAAAGGCTTCAAACTATAGGAAAAGAGATTCCGCCTCAACATTAGCAAGACCTTCTTGACAGTAAGAGCAGTTCAACAGTGGAATTCAGTGCCTCAGAGTGTAATAGACTCTCCTTCTTTGTAGATTTTTAAAAAGAGACAGGATGGCCACCTGTTGGGATTGCTTTGACTGCATATTCTTGCATGGCAGGAGATTGGGCTGGATGGCCCTTGTCTTCTCTTCCAACTCTATGATTATATGATTCTCTGCTCACCAAAGACCTATGATTTGAAATGCCCTGCCACACTGCATATCCGTGCATTGGTACATACAGTGAGAAGGAGGTGGGAGACAGTGACTGTTATCAGTTTCCCTTGGAACCCTTTGGTACAGCATGGGGAAGGAGGTTACCCCCCACATTGCTTTGCTTACATTCAGGGGTCTCAATCACCTCATTCATTCCAAAACAGTACAGTGCAGAATTTTTTTTTATAGCACAGCTTCAGCCCTTTTCAGTACACCGAACTATATGATACACTTAGAACATTAACTATATAACTGGAACTCATTTAAAAACATTCCAAAGGTCCTATTTAAAAATAGTTCTATAACAAGACAATTAAAACCAGTTTAAAAAACAGAGCAGGGCAGAAGTTCCTAATTTATAAAGTTATAAAGTTATACATCCCCTGCCTAATAAACAAATAAACAAATATTCAACTGTCAGCAGTTATATCACTTGCGATCAACTAAAAGAGCTAGAGCAGCAGACAATTGACTCCTTTAAATGGTCATTGCATACTGCTTTAACAGCAAACCAGTTCAAATTCAGATTGTTCAGTAGCTTTCATTTGGCATATGTTCATATTTGCAAATTCTAAAGATATGGTAATTAACAAAAGTATAGTTTGTCTGCTGGTCCTCCCTGTGTTGCTGTGTCAGCAGAGTGAAATCATACCATCATCCAGGTATAAACACTGAAGTGTTGCTCCTTGTTATTTTAAAAAGAACTCTCTCCAAATCCATGTTACGTTGGCTGTATTATTAGACAAGAAAATACCAGCAGGATGAGCAGCTTATGGTATTCCAGAGGAGGGACTTCAATGGCCATCAGTCCTAGCCATCATAGGGCAGAATATTGGGAGCTGCAACCCAAAAACATCTGGATACCCATAGGTTGCCTTTCCTTGCATTATACTCAAAGGAACTACCATAAAGCGGCTATAACACACCCCATCATGATGATACTGCTGTCTTTTTCTTCTTCTTCACTTCTTAGTCCAGTTTTGCCATGGATAGAGAAGATTACAGCAGAAACGTTGGTGTGGATAAACATATTATTGCCTACAGCAATCAAAATTGAGGGATCTACCTACCTATTTTGCCTAAGACTTTACACACTACAGTTCAAGAAGGATAATGATAACCTGAAACATTTTCAGAGGAGGATGGCCATGACAGGAAAGGTCTGGAATCAAAGCACTATGAGGAGTGGCTTGGGCATCTGTGTATACTTAGCTTGAAGAAGAGGAGATTGAGAGGTGATACGATAGCCATATTTAAACACTTGAAGGGATGTTGTGTGGAAGATGGAACAAGCTTGTTTTCTATTGCTCCACAGATTAGAACAGCAACCAATGGACTGAAATTACAAGAAAAGAAATTCCACCTGAACATTAGGAAGAACTTCTTGACTGTAAAAGCTGTTTAGCAGTCAAGTAGGCTGCTTTGGTGAATTGTGGACTCTCCTTATTTGAAGGTTTTTATATAGAAATTGAATGCTTATCTTTCCGGAGTAATTTTCTTGCATGGCAGGGCATTTTACTAGAAGGCCCTTGCAACTCCTTCAAGCATCTGAACTGGTTTCAAAAGGTCCCTTATGATGCAAGCTGAAAACCTCCAGTTAGTAACTCCAGCACATTTCGCATTCCTATTTTCCTATTTCAAAAGTAAACGCACAATAGTTATATGAAATTCGCCTTCTGGCTGAGACCATCCATCAAGACAACTAAGGCAGGTCCTGAAACTACACTAAATGGACCTAGAATCTAGATTCTAGATAATCAGTTTCATCCAAGAATACCTGGAACTACACAGCAACCTCACACTTGAATACTTTTCATCCAAGAATACCTGGAACCACACAGCAACCTCACACTTGAATATTTTATCAAAGAAGGGAATATTTATAATGGGTTCATATTGTTATTAATAGTTCTCACAATCATCCAGGTCTAAGTAGAGTTTTTTCAGGAGGCAACTGTAGAAGGTGCAACTTCAATAAATGACTGTAAATGTCAACGGTGCTACTAGGATTTTCCACAGCAAACTGTTAGAGGCCTATTCTGCAGAGCTATGGTACCAGCTATTACAATGTACTTTCACTTACTCTGCCCTCATTCGTCATTCAGTGGCAACAAGGCTGGAGATGTAGTCCTATGGGCTTTTTAGATATGACAGCAGCAAAAGGAAAAACAAGGAAATGAGAGTCGCTGCACAGAGAAGATGGCCAATTACTAACAGGGGAAAGAGAAAAGGCAGACTTCTCAACACCTTCTTTGCCTCAGTTTTCTCCCAAAAGGATAGAAGTACTCAACCTGGGGGCATGGAGCAGGTGGGAAAGGGGGGGGGAATGCAGCACAAAATAAGTAGAGAAGTAGTACAGGAATACTTGGCTAAATGATGAATTCTAGTCTCCAGGGCCAGATGAATTACATCATAGGCTATTAAAGGAACTGGCAGGAATCATTTCAGAACCACTCGCAATAAGCTTTGAGAACTCTTGGAGAACAGAAGAAGTCCCAGCAGACTGGAGGAGGGCAAATATTATCCCCATCTTCAAAAAGGGGGAAAGAGGACCCAGTCAGCCTGATATGAATACCAGGAAAGATCCTAGAGCAGATCATTAAACAGTCAGTTTGTAATTACTTAGAATGCAATGCCATAATCACTAAGAGTCAACATGGATTTCTCAAAAATAAGTCATGCCAGACTAATATTATCTCTTTTTATGATAAAGTTACAAGTTTGATAGATGAAGGGAATGCTGTGAATGTAGCATTTTTTGATTTCAGTAAGGCTTTTGACAATGTTCCCCATGACATTCTTGCAAAGAAGCTAGTAAAATGCAGGCTGGACAGTGCTACTGTTAGGTGGATTTGTAATTGGTTGACTGACCAAACCCAAAGGGTGCTCACCAGTGGCTGCTTTTCATCCTGGAGAGAAGTGACCAGTGGAGTGCACAGGGTTTTGTCCTGGCCCCAGTGCTATTCAACATCATCAATGACTTGGATGAAGGAATAGAGGGCATGCTGATAAAATTTGCAGATGATACTAAATTGGGAGGGGTTGCTAATATGCCAGAGGACAGGATCAAAATTCAAAACGACAACAGAGTGGAGGGCTGAGCCAAAGCTAACAAAATGAACTTCAACAGAGAGAAATATATGGTCCTACATCTAGGCAGAAAAAATGGATTGCACAAATATAGGATAGGGGACACGTAGCTGGTTAACAGTATGTGTGAAAGGGATCTAGGAGTCTTGGTGGACCACATGCTGAACATGAGTCAGCAGTGTGATGTGGGAGCCAAGAAAGCCAATGTGATTTTTGGTTGCCTCAGTAGGAGTATGGTGTCTAGATCGAGGAAGGTAATGGTACCACTCTATTCTGCTTTGGTTAGATCTCATCTGAAATACTGTGTCCAGTTCTGGACACCTCAGTTCAGAAGGATATTGACAAGCTGGAGCATATCCAGAGGAGGGGACCAAAATGGTGAAGGGTCTGGAAACCATGTCCTATGAGGAGCAGCTTAGGAGCTGGATATGTTTAATCTTCAGAAGAGAAAGTTGAGAGGGGAAATGATAGTCATGTTTAAATATTTGAAGGGATGTCATGTTAAGGAGGGAGTGCGCTTGTTTTCCACTGCTCCAGAGACTAGGATGAGGAGCAATGGATTCAAGCTATAAGAAAGAAGATTCCTCAAGAAGAACATCCTGATGGTAAGAGTTGTCCAGCAGTGGAAGATGCTACCTTGGAGGGTGGTGGAGTCTTCTTCTTTGGAGGTTTTTAAACAGAGGCTGGATGGCCATTTGTCTTCTGATGCTTTGTTGTGTGTTCCTGCATAGCAAGGGGTTGGACTGGATGGCCCCTGTGGTTTCTTCCAACTCCAATAATTTTATGATTCTATGAACAATGAACATATCACTCTCCTTAGCCCCATATTCTTTACTGTACACACATTGTAGATTAGATCCAGAAAAAGATGCCTCCACCACTAGCAGGAAAAACAGACTTTTCTCTTCCCCTCACTTGACATATCAATACTCCACAGAAATGCCAAGGGACTCTGCTGAACAAGGAGTGGCAGGCTATGATGTGGAAGCAAGGGGAATATCCCAGAAAATCAGATGGAAGTAAATTTTGTGTATGGTAACTCCTACAGACAAGATGAACCTTCCTATTCATGAAAGGCAAATTCTGGATCTAATCTTCTATTTTAACAAGTAAACTGAATTTTAAAATATATATTTGAACCAGAAATAAATGAAAAATAGAGTTTAAGGAATGCAGGTTAAAATATTGCTGCTTTATGGAGCTGGTGAAAGTATGAAATAGCAATTAAGAACAAGAATAAATGGTAATCATAATTTTTAATCCTTGCCAATTCTTTTTGTATGGCTGATAATTATATTCTCAGTACAAATTACTTGTACAATGCTGTTTATTGATAGATGTGCAAGGTATTATGCTGGACAAATTTCTATCAATATTTCATGCCACTGTAGTTCCATGGGCTTTTTTTGTGCCTGAATATCTAATGTTTAATCAGGCTTGGATTTATGGCCTCATGCAATTTGGCTCTAGCTCACAATTTTTCTCAGGAGCTGATAATGTTACAAGAGTGCCTCCTACGGATTAGAAGATATATGACAATAGAAGCATCTCACATATACAGGAATCATAACAACAGTGATAGAAGAAGTGATTACTTTTTTAAAAATAAAAGCCTAATCTTTTATGGAAATGTAATAATGAATGCAATACCATCAAAGTTGAGGGTCCTTAAGCCCCATTAATTCAACCTGGAAAAGCAAACAGTAGCTTAACTCACTCACACTGAAACTAGTCAGGCATAAAAGTGCTTAACCTTGTCCAGCTGATTCCAAAGGGATCCAATCCAGTATCATGTTCATTTAGTGAACAGAACACCAGCATATAAACTGAGATTTCTTGATACTGTGGCAAGTAAGTTGCTTGGTGTAATGATGCAATTTGCTTGGAAATAATCACAGTAAATGAGATCAAGTAAATCAAGATATTTACGTGAGAGAGCAATATGCATCTTCTGAAGATTTGCCAGATGGTTTTAAAATGCAGACAACCTGCCTCGATTGAAAAAGGTACTGTTTAGTTTATTGACTGCAAATATAACTGCTTCCCATTAACAAACGTTCAAAGCAAAGCATGGCATAGAGAGCTTTAACAAATTATCTGCAATCTCATGTTTAAGACTAATTTGCATATTATACCTTAAACTCATTCTTCTGATTCAGATTCAGGCCAAACACAAACATTCCAGACCAACGGCAATCTAATTTATTTTTTAAAAAACTAAAGCACAACCCCCTACCTCTGTGAGGCCCATAACTGGGGACTAGATCCTAGGCCCACAGCTCTGTGTGTTTTAAACCCATTTCCTCCTATGGGAATCAGTTGCACTGATTTGTATTTCTTTCATATGGTTACTTCTTTCCTTTGTTTAGTATACATTGGTTTGCCTGCTTCATATGAGTCAGATGACTCTGTATGAGAATTCATATAATTTATAACTTGATGCCTCTTGCAAAAAAGTTATTCCCCCAAATGAACCTGGTATATAATGTTCATTGTGGAGTGTTTAATAAAATTTCCCTCAAAACCAAACATAGAATGAATCACTAGAACAAACCTGCTAAGAGAAAATTTTGTACTTAGGGCATAAAATGATAGATAATTATATCTCCAGGTTTCTGTCCTCACAAGGGCCTTTCCAAAAGAGTCAGTTCAATAGTTCCCACAAGTATTTGTAATGACATGAGATTGTGAATAAAACTGAGACCATTATTTTTCATCTGGATTTGTATTTTTCAAGCTTCAGAAATCCACAGAAGAGGTAATGAAACTGATATTCATGACATTAAAAGGTAAATGCTTGTTTTTTTTAAAGAACATCTATACAGTCAGTCTTCGATATTTGCAGAATTAACTTTCATGAATTTGACTATTCACAGATTATGTATTTCCTGCTGCCTCCAGTGCTGCCCCACACTATGTTTAATACTCCTACAGCTGGGCCTCTCTGTCTTCCTCTGCTGCTGCCTCTTCTTTTCCCTCCTGCACACAAATGGTGGCTCTGGGCATTGCCAGTACAGCAGTGGAGTTGACAAGTGGGGGAGGCAGGTGAGGGCAGGGCAGGCTGGTGGGGGAGCTGAAGTGGTACACGGAGCCTGTTCCTGCTCCTTTTCCTCCCCCTCCTCCTGCTGTGCACCCTATGTGACTCTATTGTGCCCGGGCAATGCTGGTGACACCTCTGACTGAGGTATGCAAGGCTGAGTTGGTGGTGGACAGACTTGGTCACATCCCTGTGAAGAAGCAGCTCTCGTGGAGCGGCAGTTGCCTCTGTGGCCCAGTTAACAGGTGAAGGCAGAGCAGGCCAGACCAGAGGCCGGTGCAGCAGCTCAGGTGCCACCGCTGGCACACAGGGCCTGCTCTTCTTCCTTCTGCTGCTGTGAGCTGTGTGTGTCTCTTGTATTGGCCAGGCAACACTGACAATGCCATTGCCTGGGGGTGGGGGGTGCAAGGTGGAGGCAGTGATTCTGGGAAATGTGTTCAGTTCCCCCTGCAGGAGCAATGGCATCCCTGGTGGAGTGGAGTGAGGGATGAGGAGGAGACGATGCTGGAGCTCTAGCCCTCTGATGCTGCCTTCATGGAGATGCCTCTGCCCAGAGCTGCCACTTTCATGCAGAAGGGAGAAGAGGTGGCAGTGAAAGAGGATGGAGAGATGCAGCTCTGGGCTAGGGTGCAGCAGTGGCAGCCAGACTTGGGCGCTTTCCCACAAAGAAGAGGCCCCAGCAGAGCACTGGTAGCCTCTGTGGCCTGCTTAGGAGGTGAGCACAGGTGTGGGAGGCAGCCAAGTGTGGCACAGACCAGTCTGTCCCATTCAGTGCTGTCACCCAGCCAAAACAACAACAACAAGGGAAGGGACTGTTCAGGTGCAGGCAGCCCCTCTGTGGCACTCACAGGCACACACAGCAGTGAGCTCTGGGCTCAGTAGGAGGAGGCACTAGCCTGTGGGGCTGCCCCCCTTCCGCTGTCACCCTCGTCCTAGAGAGGGCAGGGTTGGAAGAGAAAGAGGGCCGCCACCCAGAAGAAGCCATCTCCTTAGTCAAGAACCAAACTCTCACCAGTTCACTCCCTCCCTTCGGGCACCCGAGCTTGTTTGCAAGCAAAGGAGGAAGAGAGAGTAAGCAGGTTAAAAATGGTTGTGTGTTGTTTTTCTATTTTCATGAAGATCTTGCATCTCAACCCTAGCAAACATGGAGGAATGACTGTAAACTAATATTGGTGAAGATCATTGAATGTGGATAAAGATTAAAGCCTAGAAGTAACTCATCACTGAAAAAAAGAGCCAAGCATCATTCATTGAGCCCTGTATGGGATACATGTATGTGTATTCCCCATTTGGCCATAGAAACCTGCTGGATGACTCTGTGTGCATCACACTCTCTCAGCCCCAGAAAAACCTGTGAAAGGTCTGCCTTAGGGTTCCCATGTTAGGGTGGATAAACAAACCACACCTCACTGTATCCCAGGTGGACATGGAGCTGACTTGAACCCCCAAACATAAGGTAGGAAGGTACAAAAGAGAAGGAAAGAAAGACACACACACACACACTCGTAACTTTGGCCAAAAGATCCATCCAAGGAAGGAAGGATAATTTATTCTTTCAGGCTTCCCTTCTTATACAATTTTTTTTGTTTATATTAAAGAACGCTTACATAAAAGAAAAGATTCAAACATCAGTGTCAGCAAAAAGTTACAGTTTGTACACGTGTTACATTTTATCTCACCTTTAACATTCCTAAGCCTGTATGGCCTTGGGTCATCCCTGAAGACATCTCTGATGTTTCAAGAGTCCTTTGCCTGTACATACTGATCACTGACATGTACTAGGCAGAACAAACAATTCTAAACCAATGTTGCTTGATGAGCTACAAGTGTCTAAAATGCCACTTAATATCACAGTTAATGATTGTCAAGTATTAATTCTATAACAAGTTACAGAACACCAAATTTCAAGCCTAACATCTGTAAGCCAGAAATGACTTAAAGCCACACAACAATAACAACAACAATAGCAACAACAGCAAGCACTGTAGTTACTAGGGATGGGCCAACCGAATCTGCAAATCCTCAAATCCTTGGGAAGGATTCAAGATTCGTGGATCCGAATCCCTGGGCCAAAACAGGCGACTTGAATCTTTCGAATCTCTGCATGCCCCAGAGGCCTGAGCTGGCACAAGTGCCCCGGATCAGGCCCACACGGGCATGCAGGGCCAGCGATAGCCGCTTTCCTGCATGCCTGGAGGCCTGAGCTGGCATGAGAGCCCCGGATCAAGCTCATTCCTGCTGCCTGCCCCTGTGGCTGCCTCCCTCTGCAAGGTAATTATTCTCTTCTTCCTATTCTTTTGACTTGACACTGGAGGGTAGGGATTGGCACTGAACTAGAGGCTGGTGTGTTTTTTTTTGTTAAGTGCCTTGTTTTAAGACTTGAAACTGGACATCAGGGTAGAGAATTGAGATTGGGCTAGAGGCTGGTGTTTTGTTTTTTGTTTTTTTTAAGTGCCTTCCTTGTTGCAAGACTTGAGACTTCACTGGAAAGTACAGTGTTCTTGAGATTTCAAGGACAGCTGAAGAAGATTCCTTTGCATAGCTACCTTGCAAAGCTCTTTCATATACAGTTCTGGGGTTTCTCGTTGGACAAGGTGTCAGAGCCTTCTCTGCTAAAGTGTGCTAGTGCATCGTCAAACTACAAACCCCAGGATGCCATAAGGAGCTATGCAAAGAAAATCCAGTTTTGACCTGCATTATCTCTGTACTGTGGTATGTGGCCCTGTTTACACAGGCAGGAAAATGTGGGATTAATAATCCACATTTTCCTGCTTGTGTAGAAAGGGCCTTCATGCCATTTTCAATCTGGCGAGATCCTGAGGCAAAACTATGACAATTGTCCTGGCCAGATTTCTTCAGAGGGAGGTTTGCTGCCTAGGCTTTTACTAAGGCTGAGAGAGTATGTCTTTCCCAAGATTATCCTTGCCCCCCCTTTTTTTTAATAGTCAACGCAGGAGATGGCATCATCTTGAGCATCCTCCAACATCTGGAGCTACTTCCAAATTACATGTAATTCTTAATAAGAAGTATATGGGTATGTTTTCCTGGAAGTGAAAACTATTATTTAATTTGTTTTTCATTAAACAAAGATGTCAAATTCTGCTTCAAAACACTTTTCAGTAGAAGTGCTTTGTTTCCCTTGCTTTTTAAACGCTTTTGTAAAAAAAAAAAAAGGATTCAAAAGATTCAAGATTTGTAGGTTCACAGAACCTTCCAGGGATTTGGATCCAGAGTCGGATTTGGAAAATTCTGGATTCGTCCCATCACTAGTAGTTACAATGCTATGGAGTGAATCCTGGCCTAACCCTCTCTCTATCTCCATTTACCAGGAACCAGCCACTGTGATCAATGGGGATTTGTTCCCCTGTCTCTCAGGACACAGCTGACTGACATTTCCACCCATCCCCTTGTCAGATCAATCTCCAGTGAGAGTGGGAATTGTGACAGAAGTCCTGCTTCTGTCTGTCACATTGGAGATCTCTCATAGGAGGTGGTGGGAGCACCAGCCATCTGCTTCTTTACTGAAGGGGAACAGACTTCTATCAATTGCAGCAGCTGCTTCCTGGTAGTTTTGGATTGAAGGATGTTCATGGTTCCCATGTATCTCTTAAACTAGGGACATCATAGGACTTTTGAATGCATAACAGCATGAGTATATAACTCTAGGTTACTCATTCATAGCTGCCATGGAGGATTCCAGACATTAATTAAAAATATATTTTTTTAAGTAACTCACTGAGTTTTGGGATGACCAGTGCAATGTCAGATGCAATTCAGATACTTTGCTAACTGAAAAGAGTTAGAAATATGAAGCCTCTGAAGAAGTTGAAATATTAATAACTAAGAGTCCAATCCATCTGTAATATTTCCTTCAAATATTCCACTGAAATGAACAAACTCACATATTGGCTATAATGAACTTCTCCACAAATTGTATAATTTATTTTGTCTATATTTAGGATGGGGATTAGCTGAAATTCTTTTTAGGGGAGAGAGCAAATTAGTGACCTTCTTTACTGCCAAAAAGCCCCATTCTTTAGCACTTCTTGAATTTTGGGCAATTCAAAATATCTGTTGGCATTTAAACAAGGGCTATTTCCACACTAGGCTGTTATAATGCTATTATTCCACTTTCAACATCCTATGGAATCTTGGAGTTTGCAGTTTAGGGAAGGGCCTCAAAGTCAGAAATTGTATATTTACAGGGAAATATAGATCTTTACAGAATACGTAGATAGTTGTTCCAGCAGTATATTTTATGAAAGAGGTGCAGTACAATTAAATACTCCTCCAAAAAAAACAAAAAACAAACAGGCTTATTAAGATATAAAGGCACAGTATGATATTTCATTCCATCTGTCTTTTAAACCTGAACTACTTGGATTTTTCACTACATTTATTTATTTTTTAATAAGAATGTCTTGCCAAAAAAAAAAAAAAAGCTTCTTTTTTGGGTAAGAAGAAACATAGAATGAGAGAGAAGGAAATGAGGCTGCGAGAAATAACAATATCGATTGGAACACAGACTGGGAATGTGTTTTCAGTTTCTGTGAATGAGAGGCATATGCTGAAAAACATGACATAAAAGGTTGCTTACCAGTGAGATAGCCCCTATTAAGCTGGTTTCATTTCCTGACACCTGTTAAGGAAATCAGGTGTGATTTTGTGCAACTAGGGTTCTCTACCAATTTCTCTTTTCATCAGGCTCATAAGTGTGTATGCACACATTAAGCTGAGATCTCCCTCCACACTGGCAGAAACTACTTATTTCTCTCCCTCTGTGCATGTATCCAACACAGAGGGCAAAATAGGATCAGATTTCCACCACCCTCCAACTTTATTATGCCTATGAGCATCTCAGTTTTGCTGTCCACTGATATCTTTGCATTGAATTGGACATGACCAAAGGGGGCTACTTGTATACAGCTGTCTAGGCCAAAGGCAAGCAACTGTTGGAGACATTACCCTTCTAAGGAGACTCTGAAGGGCTACATCCCTCTCTCATTGCTCCCTCGCTGCAAAAAAAAAAAAAACATTTAAAAATTCCTGCCCCCAAATGTCTCCAAATGGGCCATGGGATATTTTTGTCATGTTGCTGTTGCTAACTGTCATCAAGTCTACTTTGACCTATAGCAACCCTATTGATAAAAAACCTTCAGGTCACCCTATCACCAACCGCTCTGCTCAGTTCTTGCAGACTCAGGGCTATGACTCCTTGATTGTGTTTCTCCGCCTGTAATGCAGTCTTCCTCTGTTCCTACTGCCTTCCCCCTTACCAAGCATTATTTTCTAGTGAGTCAGGTTTTCTCATGATATGCCCAAAGTACAACAATCTCAGTTTAATCATCTTAGCTTCTACAGGGAATTCAAGCTTCATTTACTGTAGGACCCATTCATTTGTCTTTTTAGCAGTCTGCAGTATCTGTAGAACTCTTGTCCAGCACCACATTTCAAATGAGTTGATTTCCTTCCTGTGAGCTTTCTTTGCTGTACAGCTTTAACAACCATACATAGAAATTGGAAATATGATAGCATAGACAATCCTAAATTTAGTATTAAATGATATATCTTTACATTTGAAGATCTGCCTTCATAGTCTTCTGATTTCTTGACTGCAGTCTCCATTCTGATTAATAACTGAGCAAAAGTATGGAAAATCTCAATGTCTTCATCATCTACTTTACAATTATGTGAATCATCTGTGATCATTATTTTTGTTTTCTCAACGTTCAGCTGTAAAGCTGCCTTTGCACCTTCTGCCTTGATTTTCTTCAGTAATTGTTCCAAGTCTTTGCTGTTTTCTGCTACAAGTGTGGTGTCATCTGTGTATCTTCAATTGTTGCTGTTCCTTCCTCCAATTTTCACATCTCCTTCCTCCAAGTCTACTCCTACTTTACGTATGATATGTTCATCTTATATATGAAACAGATAGGGTGATCAGATGCAGCCTTGCTGGACCCCATTGCCAATTGGAAACCATTCCCTTCCTCTGTATTCTGTCTTAACAATAGCCTCTTGTCCTGCGTACAGGTTATACATCAGGACAATCGAGGCCATTTCCGCACTAGACTCTTATATAGCGCTATCATCCCCCTTTCAACATCCTATGGAATCCTGGGGTTTGTAGTTTAGGGAGGGGCCAGCCCAGGATTCCATAGGATGTTGAAAGTGAAATGATAGTGCTATAACAGTCTAGTGCAGAAACAGCCCAAATATTGTGGCATGCCCGTTTCTTTAAGAGCAATCCATAGTTTCTTGTGATCTACACAACAGAAGGCTTTACTATAATCTGTGAAGTACAGACTGATTTTCTTTTGGAATTCTCTGGTGTGTTCCATTAGCCAATGTATGTTTGCAATATGATCCCAGTGCCTCTTCCTTTCCTGAACAGAGCTTGGACATCTGGAATTTTTCACTCCATATATGGCAGAAGTCTTTGTTGTTGAATTTTAAGCATGACTTTGCTTGAATGGGAAATTAACACAATGGTCCTATGGTTACTGCAATCCCTGCTGTTCCCTTTCTTGGGGATTGGAATATATATTGAGTATTTCCAATGCCATTTTAGGCCCAGAAATGGCTCTTTTTAACAACAGGAGCTCCTGTTCACTTCCTGTTTCTAAAAAGACTTCTCCTGGGCCTAAAATGGGCCTAAAATCTCTGACAATTACTTATGGTAGTTGAAGTTTCAGGGAGATGAAATCTAAAACATCTGTGGCACTGTAAGTTACAAGAACCACTAGTCTACTTCTCTAGGATCAGAAAGTGTTTTGAATTTGTCATCTGCTTGCTTTCTGCTCATCTGGTTGTTCTCTACATTTGTGTTAATCAGTATGAACAGCCTACTAGGTCCCTTCTGATATGGCTAATACTGTCCTGCTGCAGCCATTTTCTGCAGTGTAGAAGATCTCAATAGTAACTGGCAGCACTACCAGAAGGAAATATACATATTGAAAATGAAGATGGCTGCTCTAAGCAATTGAACTGATCTATCTTATATAGAGTGGCACAAGAGCATCTAACATAATCTTGCATGTAGGGATTGGAATTATGAACAGGTCACCTGACTTCAGCCTCAGGATTCTTATCATGGATGAAACCTAAAGTTTATGCTGCCCCCACCTCCCCTTCTTTTTCCATCAGAATAAAAATTCTGTATGGGATTAGAGTAAAATAAAATGAATCTTAATCAGTTTTCTATCATGCTGTCAAAATATATCAAAGAGAGAAGCTAGGATGTTGCCTTTCCATTATTATCTTTCAAAGCATGAAACAATTTTATGATGCTAACCAAAAGCAAAAAGATAAACACCTTGATAATGCTTTGAATTCACTGGAAAGGCTCACACTGCTGTAAATGTGTTGGATTTAAGGTGCCAGCAGACTCCTCATTGTTTCTGTTAAAGTTCAGCCAAATGTTCCTTAATATCTTTTTAACATTTTCAGACTATGAGTAATTTATTAACCAGTTTGCCCATGGTGGAAATAAGGAAACTATATGGTAAATAACTCTTTTACAAGAATGTTGTAAGCATTTCCTTGTTCTCAGAAAGCAATGTACAGAATGTACAGGCTGAGCCAAAAGACATGCCTAACATTTTGTACTTATGTTTGCTGCTTCTGTCAAACACAAAAATCTCAACAAACTATATGATAGAAAGACACATCTATCCATACAATCTTTTTAGACAAACATTTCCAATCAGGTAGACTTTTATTGGTATGTTATTTACATACCTTTAAAAAAGAGCCACTGAACTAGACTCAGGACAAATTCTTCAAAAAAAAAACAACAACTCTGATAAATCTTCTGTCCTTGGAAAAAAATTCTACAGGTACGTCTCTTTCTGATAGTTTCTTCCCACTATTCTATTAAGGCATCAAACCCCATATCCACTATGCAATGACACAGTCTTTAGAGTTTAGTTTGACAACATCCTTTGATACACATCTCAGAAAAGTTACCTTTTAAGATACCCCAAACTTCCCATGCTGGCTGTGCATGTTTCCAGGGCTAACATAAAAATATTTTTAAACAAAGAATTTTACATATTAGGGAACAGGTGGACCTATCAGCATAGCCAAATACAAAATCTCTTAAATAAATAAGGAAAGAATTTTTCCCAAGAAGAAAATATTTGTCCTTTCCAATGAAA
This sequence comes from Ctenosaura bakeri, assembly GCA_948474755.1. NCBI lineage: Eukaryota > Metazoa > Chordata > Lepidosauria > Squamata > Iguanidae > Ctenosaura > Ctenosaura bakeri. The sequence goes on along the minus strand of CAOLHI010004888.1, from coordinate 49,722 downwards.
TGTGAACAATGTATGGCTTCCATCCATCTTCAGTTTGAACAGATAGACACAGTGATACAGCAAGGAAGATCCCAGTACCACACAGCTTTTTTATATGCAGTGCAACTGAAGTGGAAGATCTGGCTTACTGCTTACTGAGAGGGTGGTAGTGTTCCAGTCTTAAAGAACATTATTTATTTCCCCTGTTTTTTAGGCCAATGGGAAATTGAAGGGTTGAGGGCAAATTCAGCTTTCTTCCACAAGGTTCTAACCAGCTCGTGGTGCAGAAGGTTGTTCCTTCTATAGTTAAAGCTGACAATTTAAAGGGAAAAGAAAGAGAAAATGTTTGAAGGAAGTAGTAACATCATGAATGACCTTTTCTTTTCTTTCAAACTGAATGCTGTTTGTATATATATTATGTTTATAAAAGTTTTTCCATCTTTTTCTGTTCTTGATATGGTCTGTTGACATATTTTTTTAAAAAAATTTACCTGTTTATGCAGCAATTGCCACACACTATTTCTCGTATGGAGTTTTGGGAGGAATTGGAGGATTCTGTAACATTCATGTGCCCTTCACAGTGTGCCTTCAAAAAACTCACAGTAATATCATCTCTTCTACAATACTGAAATCTATGAAAGGCATCAGTGACCCCCTCCAAGGAAAAGAAAAAGAAAGTAAAGCGACCCTTCATTGTAACTTCATGTTTTGAGATTAGAAATGTTTGAAAAGACAGGAAATGCAGAGTACCTGCAGCAGCAAATATCAACATCATTTGCACATATAAATCAAATTAAACTAGACAGAGATATGAAAAGGGTAATGCAGCCATAAGAATATGTGCTTGGATAGAGATCTTTCATTGCCACCCTACCCACGAAATAACGAGACCGCAGACAGATCTTGGGTTGAACTAGGGCAATTTATTAATATGCCTAATTTACAAGGGTTGAACTTGAACCTGAACACCAACTTGAACATAAACTTGGGGTAATGGGAGGGGGGTAATAGCACCTTCGGGCTAGGGCAAGAGGCCACTCCGGACCATATTCCCTAGCCCGTTGAGCGAGATACCGGGCCCCAAAGCCAACCGCTGAAGGTGCAGGATGGCTTTGGCCAGCCCTTGTCTGGAAGGGAACCCCAAGTCCACCCCCCGCTGCACAGCAAGTGGGGTGATCCCAGGGCCCTCCCCGAGGATAGGATTTATCCTCCACCCCGAAAGGGGGTGCCATAGGTACACGCCGAACCTCGAGCCCCCTCCCCTTTTCCGGCCATGGACAAGGACAAGCGTCTGCTTAGTCCTTATCCCCCCCATCCCCTCAGGATCAAGTCCAACCCTTCCTTTAAGTCATGTAAGAAAATTTGATTACCTTCGGGTGATAAGTGTATTCCATCACGCCAATACAGCTCCGGTTTACTGAAAACAATATCAGCGTGCGGAATATAATAACCCAAGCCCTGTCTCAGGGCGTTACGAATCTCCCTGTTCGCCAGCTGGCGTGCGCGTTCTATGCGCCGGGGATCAGCACCCCCGCCCCATTCCTTCCTTTGCACCACAGCAGACCAAGCGATCAACGTGTGAGGCCATGTATTTTGTATGAGCCTCATGTCATGGATGGCCTGTATGACCAAGGCCTTTCCTTTTAACAGTCCAAGGTCATTGCCACCCAGGTGAATGACCGGCACATCCGGAAGAGGTCCACCCTGCTCCCCAAACAACAACGGTAGCAGGCCAGACCAGCGCAAACCTCTCTTTCCAAGCCATCGTATGGATGCTCGATCACCCAGACCCAGGTTCGTGCCCATGTGACCGGTGCGAGCCTGTCGCTCAGCCCAGAAGATGAAACTGTGGCCGCATATCAGTATTCTCTTCCTCCCCTCTGAGGCGGGTTGATCTGTAAAGGAACCAACATGTTAAGGCAGATCAATTGGTCTAACATAGCGCCGGAATGCTGAGGACTTCCACCTGCCAATCCTTCTGATGTCGTCTGCTTTCATACCTATTCGCGCGGCTGTAGAGGCTGCCCCTATACGAAATGAATGCGTACCGAAATTGACTCCCTGAAGGCCTAAGCGGGACAAGGCTTTCTTGGTGATGGTCCAGAATTGGAATTTCGTGAGGGGAGATTTATCGGCATGACAGAATAGGGGACCCTCATGCGTGCCCCTGCGGACTATATAAGCCCTGAGTGCCCTTACCGGGCACAGGGTTGCCTCTGCACATTCCTTCAAGGTAACCACCGTTCCCCTCCTGGCCTGATCTGTCTTGGATCCCCTTATGACCAGGGAAAAGTGCCGTTCCCCCCAAGCCAAGTCTCGAAATTCTAAGGCCTTGCCGGAGCCATCACCCTTGCTCTGCACAACTAACTCGCTAACCCTTAGCGCCCCAAAGAATGCAATGAGGGCCGCTGCGTGAAACAAAAGAGCCTCATATGGTGATGAACAGACACTTTCCCACACCTCTCCCAGGCCTGACAGAATACCCGGAGAAAGCGGTTGCCTGCCATCCCGGACCTTCCCGTGCTGCCTGACGCATCCCTCAATAAACTTGCGTATTCTGAAGTCGCCCGTGGGGTCCGTCAGTCCCCTTGCTTTAGACCAAAAGGCTAAGGCTGACATTTTGGACCTGATGTAATGAGGAGAAAGACCAGCTTGCGAGAGAGCTACACAAAACTGTAGTATGTGTTCCACAGGGAGTGGCCATGCGTCCTGAAGTCTGTTAGACTTACGGAAGCTGCAAAATTCCCTTACCGCTCTCCTGTAACTCTTCATGGTACTAGGTGCAATAGACATACCAATCATCCTGGTCACCTCACCCCGCCAAGATTCCATAGGCTCTCGGGCATCAGGTCTGGGAGGGGTGAAGCGGTTGGTGCCAGCTCCCGGAAGCGGTCCATCTGCATACGGGAGAGAGAGTCCGCGAGGGAATTGTCAACGCCAGCTACGTGAACAGCCTTGAAAAGAATGTTAAAGCGCAGGCATTGCAGAGTGAAGGCCCTAACCAATCTCATGACCCGGTGTGACCTCGAAGATAGCTTATTTATCACGCTGACCGTGGCCTGATTATCGCACCAGAAGTGGACAGCGCTGTTAGCCAGTTCACGCGGCCAAATATGGACCGCGACCAGAATAGGGAAAAATTCCAAAAATGTAAGATCCGAAGTAAGGCCTGCCTCCACCCAACTCTGGGGCCACCTCTGCGCACACCACCTACCTCCAAAAAAGACGCCAAAGCCGATGGAACCAGCTGCGTCCGATGCAATTTGTAGGGCATCTCTAACCAGGATTTCATTACGCCAAAAGGAAACCCCATTGAAACCTGCCAAAAATTCCTGCCAAACTTTCAGGTCCAGCCTCATTTCCCTGGTGATTCTAATCCGGTGGTGAGGCTTTGAGACGCCCTTGGTGGCATCGCAGAGCCGCCTAAGGAAAGCCCTGCCAGGTGCTACGACCCTGCAAGCAAAATTGAGATGCCCAAGGATCTCTTGGAGCTCCCTGAGTGTTGCCTTGCGCCTGCCTATGAAGGAAGCAACCCTTAACCGCAGGTCCTGAACCTTAACGAGCGGCAGCCTGCTGGTCTGGTTGAGCGTGTCCAACTCAATGCCCAGAAATGTGAGCCTGTGTGTGGGGCCCTCTGTTTTCTCATGCGCCAAAGGCACTCCCAGCTCCTCCATCAATGATGTGAATTCTGATAAAAGGAAAGTACACTGCCCCGAACCTCCACGTCCTACGAACAGGAAGTCATCTAGGTAATGCACTACGCCCCTCATGCCTGATTTCTTTCTGGTGGCCCATTCCAGAAAGGTGCTGAAAGACTCGAAAGCAGAGCACGACACTGAGCATCCCATCGGGAGGGATCGGTCTAAATAGAACCTCCCTTCAAAAGCAAAACCCAGAAGCTCAAAGTCGTCTGGGTGGACAGGTAAAAGGCGAAAGGCCGACTTGATGTCTGCTTTGGCTAACTCCGCCCCCACTCCATGTCTGCGGACAGTTCGAACAGCTGCATCAAAGGTGGTATACCTCACTGAACAGAGCTCTGCTGGAATAGCATCATTAACAGATTGCCCTTTTGGGTATGATAAATGGTGTATCAGCCTATACTCCCCCGGCGCTTTTTTTGGAACTACGCCTAGGGGTGAAATTCTAACCGTAGGTGTGGGGGGCTGATCAAATGGGCCCAGCACCCTACCTTCTGCCACCTCTCTATCTATTTTTTGCCTAACTATATGTTCGTTTCCAATAACCGATTTAAGATTATTGGCCATGTAGAACCTGCGGGGTCCCTTGCTTGGGATTCTAAAGCCCATTGAAAATCCCTCGTAAAGATACTGCGCTGCCGCCCGGTCCGGATATACACAGAGCCAGGCACGAAGCGGTTCCAACTTAATTGGACTGGGCCCCTTTTGGAAATGGCTGTTGGTTCCCCTGGCTTCGTTTTGCGGCCCCATCCCTGGGGCCAGACCCTCCGCCTTTCCGCTTGTTGCAGTTTCGGGCCGAGTGCGGGCCCCAGCATATGCCACACAGGTGTTTGTACCTGCAGGGGCGCCGTGCACAGGACTCTTGAGTCCCAAACTCCCAGCAGATTTGAATGGGTTGTTGCTCTTGTGAACCCTGGGTGCGAAAAGGACCCCCCGTCCTGCCTGACTGAACAAGATGACCCGAGTGGGCCCGTTCCCCAAAAACTGGACGACCTGGCCCCATGGACTGCATCCACATTTCGGTGTCGATGCGGTCCCAGTACAGACTTGCATCGGTCACCGCCAACATCCGAAACCGCTCATCGTAGTGTAACCAACCCATCCCTGAATACTCTAGCTGAGCCCTCCAAATGGTATTCAGGTATGCCACCAGGTCGTGTGCCCGTGAAGGGTTGGCCTTAAGGACCACGTCCATATAAATTAGGTATCCTGAGAGCCAATTAGTCCAGTTCCTCTCTACTTTCCTCTTCCTCAATTTCTCCCTCTCCCCCGCATCCATGTCATCCTTCTCTTTTTTGTCCACATCCCTGTAAAGGAGGGAAAACACGTCTACATATTCTCCTTTTTGAATTTTCTCCACCGTGACTGGGTAATGCAGCCATAAGAATATGTGCTTGGATAGAGATCTTTCATTACTGCCAGTGAAGCTTGCCAAAAACATCAGTGGTATATAACCCTGTGTCCTCATGAAGGAAAGACAACAGGTATGAGTGATGCTCAACATGGGTGTCTCTAATCTCACAGTTTAGCCCCACAAGAGAAGGTACTGATAGTTTGTTGCTGCAAGCCTTCAAGTCATTCATGACAATCCTAAAGTGAAACTATCATGGAGGTTTCTTAACAAGTTTATTCGGGGGGGGGGTGCCATTGCCTTCCTCAGACTGAGAAAGTGTGACTTGCTCATGGTTACCTAGTGGGTTTCCATGCCCAAGTGGGGATTTGAACCGGGTCTCTGGAATCATAGTCCAGTGTTCAAACCATTATATCCCACGAGCTCTCAAAGGTCTCCTAACCACCAGACCAACCTGACAGCTAGCAGTAGATAGCAGTAGTAGGGAGAAGTTATATATACCAAGAACAAAGGCATTTTCTGAGGGTATTTCATCATGTAGCTAAAACAATTCCGTCTATCTGCAAGCCTGGAGGAGCCACAACCAAGTAGAACAATTCTGTAGAAAATATAAAAGGGAAGAAGAGAAATCCCCTTACTAGTCAAAAATGGACAGAGACTATTTACAGAAACAGGACAACCAAATGGTGCAACCAGGAAGAAAGTGCAGGTGGCTGAAATTTGCAAGAAGAATACTACACACTACAGCATTTTGTTGCAGTTCTCACATCTAATTAAGTACTGGCTGGGGATGCTTGGAGCTGCAATTGTGGAAGGCTGAAAGAAGGCTTTTGAGCACATTGGCAGGCATACCAATGATGCAGTTCTTCTGTTCAATCAGTATCTCAGCATGTAACCACAATTTCCTGAGGGAACACAAAAGTAATGCAGAACAATTTTAACTGAGGGAGAGAATCAGTGAGTAAGAAAGACTAGATGTTTAACCTTCCTCACATTGCTGTTCTTCTCCAAATGCTTCCATCTAAAATAAGGATTATTTTTCTTCCTAGAGCCTGGGCCGAAAGGGGAGGATGGTCTACAGGGGAGAATCAACCAGCCTGAGGAGCATCTTCCATCCTCTCAACCCTCTCAATGTATCATGGATTATTTCTTGCCCACTATTGTGTTTAGCCCCATATTTACACTAGGTTGAACCACAGAACCCATCATCATTCCCTCTAAATATTCCAGTTTGGCAAGGACAGTTCCAATTAATCTATTACCCCACTTTTAAAATGTGCCAGTTTCGCCATGATCCATCCACTTCCCCCTTTGTCCTTAGCTTGCTTCAGTTACCCCAAATTGAATTCAAAGTGCAAAAGTAGTTTGCATTCAATTAACTCAGCAGATGAGAAGAGAGACAAAGGAGTGGGATCTTGCCCTTCCCAGTAGCCTCAGTTAAAAGCAAACTACTGTAGCCTCTTCCATTTTGTATGTTTGCTGTCTTGCCCACACTCAATGTTGCTTGGCCACATGTTTCCCAGGTTTCATCTGTGAAATGTTGGAGGGTATGCCTTATTGCCTTGTAACATGTAAGCCCTCCACCAGTGACCATGTTGATTCAGGAACTCTGTTCAAAATGTAACGTTCCCAAATTCTGGCCCTTCCTTAGTGAAGGCAGCTGCCTCTTCTCAATATGCATGAATGTGAATGTTGGCCAGAGAAGAACATTAAGTCATCATGGATTTCAGGCACAGCCTGCCATTTCATACAGCTAGTGTAGTTAATTTTGGAGTATTTTTAATCTGATGCCATAGTGGAGCAAGTTATACTTTATAGCATATCTTAAATCCAAATAACGAAAACTGATTTTCCTGTTTCAAACTACATGACCAGACCCAGCTGTGTCTAAACCAATCTTTTCTTCACTATGTACACATGAAATGCCAAAGAACTGCTATCCTCAGGACAATAGCAGTTAAAGAAAAAAATGCTTCACAGTAAGGAAGAAGTGGGGACGGAAAGAATGTATTCCATTATTCAACTTATGGCTGAAAAAAAAATGGTTTTCTTGACAGGTTCTCCCAATCAGGGAGAATAGTACAGAAGCAAGAAGTTTTTAGTTTTTACCCAGTATTTGTACATCTGAAAGTGTACTGGGAAATTATTCTGCATATATATTGAGGTTGCACAAAAAATGCACAAAAATTTGCTTCATGCAGAAAACAGTTGTTCTCAGAAACATTGTGGTTTTTCTGCAGAATTGGTAGCTTGTATGCAAAAATTAAAAAAAAAACCTCATCAATTTTGCACAGAAAACCACAAATGTGTCTGGAAAATAGTTTCAATGTAAAAAGGCATGTTTTTTGTAAAAACACATGCACATGCACACGTGCACACACACACACACACACACAATTTTCATGCAACCCTCCTCCCCCCATGTATTTCTGCACAGAATAATTTCTCTAGTACAAATACAAGGTAAAAACTCCACAAATTTTCTCCTGCAGTGGGAAGAAAACTGAAGAAATTATTCATCTTCAAATCTGAGGATGAAATAGCCAAAGATTTACATCCCAAGGGAAAAGTATTTTGAACAGTAATCCTTAATATGAGCACAAAAAAAGTTACAACTTGTTCTCATGCATCATATGTTATCGGACAGTACTACTCAAAGTGATGGTCCATGGACCAGCAACAGTCCATGAACTATCAGCTGCTGGCCTCTGGTGGATTTCTAGAAAGAAACAAACAATAGTAGCCAATGGTCAAAAATATGATTACTGGAGGTGACACTTTGGGGGGAAATTGCCAGTCCATCAAGATAGGTTGAGCACCAGTTATTACAGGAGATGTACTTCACATAGGAAAACATTTGGCCTTCTAGGTGTTGATGGGCTAAAACTCTCATCAGCTTTAGCCAGCATAGATAAAGGATCCTGGAAGTTCATTAGATCATTCTAAGACTATGTTTTTGACATGTCCTACCTTAGGGACAGAAATATGTGACAGTTCACAAGTTTCTGGACTCCAAATTCCATGACCACGGAATATGCTGGCTAGGGTTCATGTGAGCTGTAGTCCAACAACATCCAGAGGATCACATGTTCCCCACCTCAAAAACAGAAGATATCTTCAAACACAGAACTGTTGTCTGGTAGTAAAGCAAGGTCTGGGAAACAAGTAGCTTTAGCACATATCTAAACTACAGTCTTAGAATGAACTAAAACTCCCATGCTCTTCTCAGGAAACCTTAGGATAGCTTTTCCCAACATGATACTCTACAAATGTATTGGACTACAATTCCTATCATGCGGTAATAATTTGAAGGATACTCAACAGGTTGGGGAAATTTGTCTTTATAACTGTGAGGGAGCCAAGAAATCTCAGACAGAAAATCCTCAGCAGCCTCATCAGACTACTGTTACCAGTGATTTTTGTGAGAAGTGAGTCTGTTAAATTAGATATGCTCTGGATTAAAATGACTTACACATTAGGCTTACTTCAAACTGAGCAAAAGCTCTGCCAAAGCCCATTTCTGCACTACCCTGTTATAGTGCTATTATTCCACTTTCAACATCCACAGGATTTCTGGGGTCCACTTTCAACATCCACAGGATTTCTGGGGTCCTGAGCCCAAAGAGCTCTCTGGCTGAGAATACTAAACCCAGGATGTAGAAAGTAGAATAATAGCATTATAAAGTATAGTAAGGAAATGGCTAAACTATCACTCAGTAGGCAGTTCAGGATGATACTGGGCATTAGTTGAGTGCCAGCCTTTCCTATGCACATAAACATACACACAAAGAAAAGAAAGAAAATGTTGTTTCTCAATTTTATCTCTGTGCTGAATATTTCATCACAAGAAACAACATTATGTCCTACACTCACCAGAGAAGAAAAGGAAAATTAATCACTGTGGGAATGCTTCTCCATCTTCAGGTACTGGCTATGGATAGTATATCCAAGAAAGTTAACTTGTTACCTAGGCAACAAGGTGTTTTTTCTTTCTTTCTGTGTTCTAGTGTTGTTTTGCCTGATAGAACTATCTGGAGTATTCCTCTGGCGTATTTTTCCTGGTGGCATATAGAGATGTAATTAGTGACTCATTTTCTTCTGGAAGGAAATGAGTAATGTCAGCAATTCTGCATTTAAGCCACAAAAACCAAATGTTCAATTATTTAGCATAGGATGGGGGATACATGGCTCAGCAGTACTACCTGTGAAAAGGACCTTGGGATTATTGTTGATCATAAGTTGAACAAGAGTGTGATGTTGCAGCAAAAAGAGTGACTGTTATTTTAGCCTGCATTAATAGAAGCACAGTTTCCAAGTCAAGGGAAGTAATAGTCCCACTATATTATGCGCTGGTCAGGCTTCATCTGGAGTACCATGCTCAGTTCTGGACACCTCATTTTAAGAAAGATATAGACAAGTTGGAGCATGTTCAGAGAAGGATAATGAGGCTGATAAAAGTGTGGAGAAGATGTGGAGAACAAAACATGTGTTAAAGCACTTGGGCATGTTCAACTTTAAGAAGAGAAGACTGAGGGTTGGCATGATTGCATTCTTTAAGTATCTCAAGGTCTGTCACAGAGAGGAGGGTGCAGGCCTGTTCTCTGCTGTCTCAGAGGGTAGGACCAGGTCTAATGGTTTGAAGTTACAACTGTTCTGACTGAGTATTAGAAGAAGCTTCTGGATAGTAAGAGCAGTTCAGCAATTGAATCAATGGCTTAGAGAGGTGATAAGATCTCCTCTTTAGATGTCTTCAAAATGAGGTTGGACAGCTACCTGTCGGGGATACTTTTGCTGGAGATCCTTCATTAGGCAAGGGGTTGGACTAATTGCTGATGCGGCCCCTTCCAGCTCTATGATTCTATGGCCCTTTCCACACGCGGGCGGGGAAACAGGGAAAGCCACACTAAAACGTGGGCTTACCTTGTTCCGTCGCCGCGCGGAGCAGCGCATTTCGCTGCTCTACATGCAGCAGCGTCCCGCGGCGTCCTTGGTGCCCGGCAGCGCCCAAAATGGCGGATTTTGACTGGCGGAGCCTCTCCACCAATCGGAGAAGCTCGCCAGCCGGAAATCCCGCCCCCTGCCCGATCTGCAGGGATGCCCTTTCGCGCGTCCGTAAATCCATATGGGCACTGCAACAGGGCTGCATGGGGCTGGACACCCCATGTCTTTGAAAAACCACATAAAATGTGGTTTTTCAAAAGCACGCTGTGCCGCCACTTGCAGGCGCCCGACCACGGATTGCGGTGTGGAATTACTTGAGAGTAATCCACCCCGATTCACGTAACGGTGTAGACAACCTCCGCGGAGGTTGCTCTACACCGTTTTTTTAGCCCCATGTGGAAAGGGCCTATGACAGTATGACTCCAAGCTCAAGATTCTTTTTCTCTACACTCACCCTTTTACTTTAGGTGTACATCTTAAGGCAGGGAGGTCAATATATGCTCTGCAGTCAGTCGTCCTCCCCAACATTGCTACAGGCCCCTGACTCACTGCCATCAAGTACTTTTTATGTTGCTGTTTTAAACAAGAATTGCATTCTTTTAAAATTTAAATTTAAACAAGAATTGCATTCTTGCCACAAACATTAATTTTACCGCAAACAAACCGGATTCCTACAGATGTCAATCTATTTTCTGACCTAAAATCTGTTGCTCAAGGGATCTGTGATCTCTTCAATGATGTTTATGCATTTTACGCTGTATGTTCTTGGAGACAGGCACCTGTCCTTTTCTACTATCTCACATACTTTCAGCAAGAAGAAGAAGAAGAAAGACAAGAAGAGGCAGAGGAAGAAACAGGAGACTGGCTGGCTACATATTGTATAACCTTATGAAAACATTTACCTTTACTTATCCAATTTTTGCATCACTATGCATCAAACTATGAGCATCAATTGGTCTATCGCTGCATTGGAGCCTTGTTACTTGTAATGAAAAATAGCATAATAGAACTTAAAAAAAAAGTACATGAAAATGTAATTTCCAAAGCCTTAATTTGGGATTAAATGGATCAATAGTGTGGGGCAGTGGTGTGTGACCACAGAGTATGCTATTGTACCATTTCCAAAAGCATTTGAAAGCCTGGATCCCCCCTAGAGTGCCCACATGGCAAAACTCCATTGTGCAAAGTGTTAAGACTTAGCCTCTAGGCTCATCCAGAATGTTCAGTAAACTGCATACTCCAAACCTATTAAAAATAGGAAAGAACTTGTTTTGTTCCATGGAACAGATAGGCACTGGTTGGCATGGTCATGAAAGAGTTATATACCAAACTATAAACGAATGCTTTAGACCATAGTCTTTTCAGAGCTTCCAAATGTTACTTTTTTGGACCTCATCAGGCCATGCTGGTTGGGAGGTTCTGGGAGCTGCAGTCCAAAAAGTAATTTTTCCAAACTCTAGGTTTCTTCTGGATGTTCAATTATGTAGTGATTGTGAAGAGCTGTAACTTCACTGTTACGTTAAAGTTATGAGGCATAGGAACCTTTGAAGAGAGATTTTTGCTGACTGTTACTGCAGTGGAAATCATCATCTTTCATTTACCCCCACTGTGTCCCAGCTGTGGTCTGTGAGAGCTGGAGCCAACAAACACAAGAAAGCCTTAGCACTGTGATCATCAGAGAGGTCAACAGGATTGCTACAGCAGGAGAGCAGAGAAAGAGAATTTGCTGTAAACAGTGTTATAAAAGAATTGCATGAGTCTTACCACATGATGCCCTGCATACTGTGTTTTGGGTACATAAGGTAACACTAAACAAATACAAAGTTTCACATTGAGATACATTTATTAAATCCATCTTGCCTAGAACTATCTTTTCTGACAGGGAGCCTCTGGAGATGGTCTTGTACTTTGAAAGGGTTGTGTACAGGAGGGAAATTCAGCTGGTGTTGCTTGTCAAGCAACCAGGAAACAACACCTGCTTAAATTCCATCTTCTACAAAGTCATTAAAGGAACAGGAGCTGTCTCCAGTTTTCACTCTGGCAGATGCTGGGCAGGGGATAGCAACAGAAGTCCTCTGGCTGTTCTTCTTCAGCCCCCTCTGTTGAAATACGAGTGATGACCTCTCCTATCCAGGACTAGCAAAAGAAGGGGAAAGTTAGTACAAATTACCAGGGCCTAGGGCCCCCCTTTTCTTAAAACCTAGCGAGCAGAAAATGGAGCACTGTCTGCACTCACAACAGACTGCTGCCTGAGCATTTTAGTATACTAGAAAATGGCCTCGAATTACATACCAAATCTATTGTGAGCATGGCTGGCTCCTGATCTTCCTACTTTCAGTTCTATAGATCCAGATGATTTAGGCAAGTAGCACATGAGGCAGGAAAATTTGCCTCAAGGATTGTAAGAGAAGGTCTTCTTGTGAGAATTCCAAGCTCCTATGAGAACTCTAATATTGGCCCTTTCCACACTCTACATTTTCATGGAATCCTCCGGTGGAAATCCCAGCATCAGCTCTACCAGGAGTGCTCCCCTCCGCACAGGCTGGCTCTGTAATGAAGGAAGCGTGATGACCACATCTCTTCCTTCCACAGCACAACCAGGTACCTTCCCAGGCTGCGTTCGGGCATGAAGCTCAGCCATTGTGCTTCCCAGGATTCTGCAGGACAGCTAAGTCCATAATGGTGGTGTGATCACAGGTCATTGACGGGGAAAACCCATCAGTGATATAATCTGTGATTGCACCAACGGGGGACAGGAGAAGGACAGGACTGTGATGACGTCATGCAGAACCATTGTTGTGGTCCCATCCTTCTCCCATTCCCAGGGTGGGTTGGGAGGGCGGTGCAGAAAGGGCCTTTGTTGGAAATAGAACTCTCCTGATAGATTCTCCTTTTGGAAAACTTGAGGCAATATATATGCCTACATCATGTGTACTGGCTAGTCTTGAGGTGATCTGGCAACAGAGAATGCTTGTCTGCATTTTCATTTGAAAAACTTGGGATTAAAAACAAGAGTTCATGAAGAAAAAAGGAACAAGTTTCATTATTCAATCATCATCATCATCATCATCATCATCTTTCTTTGCTAAAATTTAGGTGATTTGTATATATCATTGTCCTCCTTTCCTCAGATAAGTAAGACACATGAAGATCTCACAGCTGATGGTGTACGCTCTAGTTCTTAAAACCTTATTCCCTGATAAATTATTACTATTACCATCATTATTAATTTTATTTATACACCACCTTTTCTCCAAAATTGGACTCAAGGCAGCTAGCAAATTAACATAATGGCAACATAGTTAAAAACATACAAAAAGTCAACATAAAAATAGAATTAAATTATTAACAATAAATGGGTTTGACCTTAAGTCACTACGAGATCCAGTTGTTTTTCCATACAGAATTTGTCCCATGCTGCCCAAGCATCGCGAGTGGCGGGGGGGGATGGCCTTTGCCGCCCTCCCGCGATGCGAGATCGCGCTGCAGTGGCCGACGGGAGGAGGCGGGGCTGGGCTTAGTATTTAGAGCCTGCCCGGTCTCTCCGTCAGCCATTCGCTTCGGATCCAGGCGACCCACCCTCCCCCCCAATGGTTTCAGTGTAAGATAACTGGTCACTTCGGGGCCCGGTAGGAATTTTTCCCTCTCTATACAGGCGGTTTTTCGCCTTCCCTACACTGCGCCTAGGGCTGGGTAATTGGCTTCACTGGATGGTGTCTTAATTTGGTATTAATTAGGTTGCCACTGCTTACATATAATCATACAGGCCGGCGGGGGGGGGCTTAAGGTTCGGCGTGTACCTATGGCACCCCCTTTTGGGGTGTAGGAGAAATCCTATCCTTGGGGAAGGCCCTGGGATCACTCCATTTGCTGCGCAGTGGGGGGTGGGCCTTGGGGCTCACCTTCCAGACAAGGGCTGGCCAAAAGTCATCATGCAACTTCAGCGGTTGGCTTTGGGGCCCGGTATCTCGCTCAACGGGCTAGGGGAGATGGTCGGGAGCTGCCTCTTGGCCCTAGTCTGAAGATGCTGTTGAGCCCCCTTTCTCCTCAGGTCATAAAATGCAAGTTCAAGTTCATGTTCAAGTTCATGTTCAAGTTTAAGTTCATTCCTTGTTAATTAGGCATATTAATAAATTGCCCTAGTTCAACCCAAGCTCTGTCTGCGATCTCGTTATTTTGTGGGTTGGGCGGCAATGAGCCTGTGTGATTTAATGTGTCATTTAGAATGACATTGCAAGATTATCATAAGCACTGATTGGCTACTGTTCATTCCCTTATCCATGACCAGAGCACGTCTTCCTTTCCTAGTTGTACAATTGATACATAACTAGGAGACTTGCACCACTTTGAAACTACAAAGTCATTTATACAATAAGGCAGTCTTGGGGAACTGGTGACTTCCCAGATGTTGTCAGAATCCCGCCACCATCAGTCCTAGCCAGAGTGACAAATGCTGAGGCATGATGGGAGTTACTGTTCAGAGACACATGCAACACTTTTCCCTGCCAAAGTTTTGAAGATTTCTTCAAGCTTTTAACCTATCAAGAAGATGCTATCTGATATGCTGCAGAAGTGGTTTTCTTTAAGTGACAAGCCATGGTCAGAACTCTGCCGGTGCCAGTATATCTACTCTGCAAAATCTGTGGAAGCAGGAAGGAAAGGGCCCTGGGAGCAGCTGCTATGAAAGGAAAAATGAGTTGAGGAATAGGCTGCATAGGAATCACAGGTTTAACTCCCTTTCCGCGCCACTGCTGTGCAACCCTCAGGTCATTTTTTTAAAGAAATTGTTACTGGTTGTCCATTCTGTCATTCAAAACATTCACAAGTTGACATCTCACCACTACACACAGACCTGACTGATTCAAAGCTTTTTTTATACACACACACAAAGAGTGGAGAGTCAATACAAAACTGCTACCACATTTACACATATCACTATCCTATCCATTTTTCTTCTCCTGTTTACCACCAGAAAATACCTGAATTAAAAATATGAAAAATCCTAAAATACTTATCAAGGTTTACAGAAATTGGCTAAAATGCACAACTGATCTGGGATTACAAAAGTCATATATTTGAAGTATTTTTTTTTTAATTTTTGGTTTGCAGTAACTTGAAGAAAGCATTGTAATAGACTTGGGTCATGTGGTTCATTGATTACATTGTACATGTCCATTTGTCCCCACTGGATGTCCAAAAGCCACAACTGGGTGTCCATTGGGCACACAACTATTACTTTAAAAATGCCGTATCAACACTGGACAAGTGCTTCTGCTAGCGTGTGTGCCAACAGCATTCCAGCCATATTTCCAAGTGTGGACATTCATACTAATTACTCTAACCATATTACTCCAGCACCTAAGTAGTAGGTTATTGCATTAGCTCAGAAATCATGGTTGCCACTCACCTATCGACAGTTGGCTGCTGATTTACATCTGTTCCCAAGATTTAGTGTCTGTTCTGCCTAATCAGAATAAACAGTTTCAGTTAATCCCACCAATGATGATAAAGGTTTTCCTGCAAAACTCCTAATGTTCACTATTAATGATATGCAAATAAATAACCATTGCACAGGCTAAGTTCTCTTGCTGAGGTTATCTGTTCATAAGTAGTTCCCTTGCTTCTTGACTTTTTGTGCGCTTGATAAAGCAAAACGCTCTGGAGTGGCTGTACAACTGGAAAGGCATTCGAAACACTTACAGAGACTTTACTTGATAAACAAGCAAGATAAGAATTTTTTGCACACTTGAGGTGATCCAGAAGGAACCAGAACTAGCTAAGACAAGCATCACATGATATTGACATTCCATGGTAGTTTCTTATTAATCTGATAGAGTGTTCTCATGTTGTTCATGATCTTCCCTTTCCAATGTAGAGGATATCTGATTTATAATATGCAAATATTTTGACTTCCTGCTTTCTAGGCTCCATCTGCTGTCAGCCTGATCTTAAAAAACTAGGTCATCAGTTCTGGTCAAAGCTGCATTATTTTCTGCAGGTCCAGCTTGTTCTTCAAAGCTAGGCCAGCATTTTGCAGTCTGTCTATACAGAAGGGTAAAAGTCCAGTTCAGTTTTCTTAATATCATCATGAACATTGCCAGAGCTTCCTCAGCATGCTGAATCTTTAAAAAAAAGCAAAAAAAAAAAAAAAAGCTTAAGGCTGCATCCTAGGTCTACTTACCTGGAAATATGTCCCACTGAACTCAACGAGGTTTATTTATAAATAGGCTTGTATGATATTACCATGTGTAACATGAAGACCTGAACATGATCCAGTTGAATTTTTCCTCTCAAAAACTTCTGATCATAGAATCATAGAATCATAGAATTTCAGAGTTGGAAGAGACCACACAGGCCATCCAGTCCAACCCCCTGCCATGCAGGAAAACCCTCAAATCATTCCCAACAGATGGCCATCAAGCCTCTCCTTAAAAACCTCCAAGGAAGGAGACTCCACTACACTCCGAGGCAACAGATTCCACTGCCGGACAGCCCTGACTGTCAGGAAGTTCTTCCTGAGGTTCAGGTGGAATCTCCTTTCCTGCAGCTTGAATCCATTGCTCCTTGTCCTGGTCTCTGGAGCAGCAGAAAACAAGTCCCCTCCTTCCTCTACGTGGCATCCCTTCAAATATTTAAACATGGCTATCATGTCCCCTCTTAACCTCCTCTTCTGCAGACTAAACATACCCAGCTCTCTAAGTCTATCCTCATAGGGCATGGCTTCCAGGCCTCTCACCATTTTGGTCGCCCTCCTCTGGACTTGCTCCAGCTTGTCAATATCCTTCTTGAATTGGGGTGCCCAGAACTGGACACAGTATTCAAGATGGGGTCTAACCAAAGCAGAGTAGAGTGGTACCAGTACCTCCCTCGATCTAGACACCATACTCCTGTTGATGCAGCCGAGAATTGCATTGACTTTCTTGGCTGCCGCATCACACTGCTGACTCATGTTCAGCTTGTGGTCTATGAAGACTCCTAGATCCCTTTCACACGTACTGCTATCCAGCCACGTGTCCCCCATCCTATATTTCTGTATTCCATTATTTCTGCCTAAGTGTAGGACCTTACATTTCTCTGTGTTGAATTTCATTTTGTTCACCCTGGCCCAGCTCTCCAATCTATCCAGGTCATTTTGAATTTTGATCCTGTCCTCTGGCGTATTAGCAACCCCTCCCAATTTGGTGTCATCTGCAAATTTGATGAGCATGCCCTCTATTCCTTCATCCAAGTCATTGATAAAAATGTTGAACAGCACAGGGCCCAGGACAGAACACTGTGGCACCCCACTAGTCACTTCTCTCCAGGATGAAAAGCAGCCATTCGTGATCACCCTTTGGGTTCAGTCGGTCAATCAATTACAAATCCAACTAACAGTAGCCCTGTCCAGCCCACATTTTACTAGCTTCGTTGCAAGAATGTCATGGGGAACTTTGTCAAAGGCCTTACTGAAATCGAGATATGCTACATCCACAGCTTTCCCTTCATCTATCAAGCTAGTAACTCTATCATAAAAAGAGATAAGATTAGTCTGGCATGACTTATTTTTGAGAAATCTATGTTGACTTCTCGTGATTACCGTGTTGTTTTCTAAATGATTAGAAACTGACTGCTTAATGATCTGCTCCAGGATCTTTCCGGGTACTGATGTCAGGCTGACTGGGCGATAATTATTTGGGTCCCCTTTTTTTCCCTTCTTGAAGATGAGGATAACATTTGCTCTCTTCCAATCTGCTGGAACTTCTCCTGTCCTCCAAGATTTCTCAAAAATTATAGCAAGCGGTTCCGAAATGACCTCTGCCAGCTCTTTTAATATCCTAGGATGCAATTCATCTGGCCCTGGAGACTTGAATTCATCCAATGTGGCCAGGTATTCCTGTACCACCTCTCTACTTATTATGTGCCTCATTTCCTCTGCTTTCTCCCCTGCTCCCCAACCGCCAGGTTGAGTGCTTGTATCCTTCTGGGAAAATACGGAGGCAAAGAAGGTGTTAAGTAGCTCTGCCTTTTCTCTCCCCCCTGTGAGTAATTCGCCATCTTCTCTGCGTAGCGACCCTACTGTCTCCTTCTTTTTCCTTTTGCTGCGGACATATTTAAAAAAACCCTTTTTATTGTTTTTAATGTCTCTGGCCAGCCTAAGTTCGTTCTGTGCTTTAGCCTTTCTGATTTCCTCCCTACATCTCCTAGCTACTTGCTTAAATTCTTCTTTGGTGGTTTCCCCCTTCTTCCATTTCCTATACATGTTTCTCTTAACTCTTAGCTCAGCTGAGAGTTCTTTAGTCAACCACTCTGGTTTCTTCAGAGGCCTTCCATTTTTCCTCCTTATTGGCACTGTTTTAGACTGTGCCTTCAGTATCTCCTTTTTAAGGAACTCCCATGCCTCCTGAACTCCTTCCCCTTTAACTATTCCTGACCACGGAATTCCAGCCAGCAGCTCCCTAAGTTTACAGAAGTCCGCTTTTTTAAAATCTAAGATGAGTGTCTGGCTACCCTTATCTTCTCCTTCCCTCTGAATGCCATATTCCAACAGGGCATGGTCACTCCCCCCTAAAGATCCAACCACTTCTACCTCATTAACAAGGTCCTCCCTGTTGGTCAGGATCAGATCTAGAATATTTGATCCCCTTGTGGCTTCTTCCACCTTCTGGACCATGAAGTTGTCTGCAAGACAAGCAAGAAACTTGCTGGACCTTGCTGTCTTGGCAGAGTTTGTCTGCCAGCATATATCTGGGTAATTGAAATCTCCTATTATTACTGTATCTCTCCTCTTTGAATGTGCAGTCATTTGGTTGAGGAAGGCATCATCAAAGTCCTCAGCCTGGGTTGGAGGTCTGTAGTAAATCCCCACCAGAATATCCCTATTGTTTCTCGCTGCCTTAATTCTTACCCAAATGCTCTCGACCTGGCTTTCTGGGTTTAAGTCCTGGATCTCTTCACAGGTGAAAACATCCTTGACATACAAGGCTACTCCTCCTCCTTTCTTGTTTGGTCTATTTTTACAAAATAGGCTATACCCCTCTATTCCTATATTCCAATCATGAGACTCATCCCACCAGGTCTCAGTGATGCCTATCAAATCGTATTTATTTTCTTGTACTAGGAGTACAAGCTCATCCTGCTTGTTTCCCATATTCCTTGCATTAGTGTAGAGACACTTAAGTCCCTGGGCCCTTCCTACAAGTCCTGTACTATTGATTCTACTCCTCCCGCCATTGGCTGCTTGTACTACTTGTCCAGTATCTTTTGGGCCTTTTTCCTCTGTGTTCTCTGAGTCCTTGCCCTGAATAATATTGTCTCCCTCCCCAGTGGAACTTAGTTTAAAGACCTCTTAATCTTCCTTGCAAGACTGTTTGCAAAAACATTCCTGCCAAGTTTTGTGAGGTGCAGCCCATCCCTCGCCAGAAGCCCATGTTCATGGAAATTCAGACCATGTTCCAAAAACCCAAACCGTTGTTGGTGGCACCACGTGCGGAGCCAGTTGTTGACCTCTACTATTGTCCTTTCCCTACGTGTGCTGTATCCTTGAACAGGGAGGAGAGACGAAATGACCACCTGCGCACCAAGGTCCTTAAGCTTCGTCCCCATACGCTCGTAGTCCTTTGCAATGTGGTTTAAGCTGCTCCTCGCAGTGTCATTGGTTCCGACATGAACCAAAATGAGGGGCTTATAGTCAGTGGGTTTGACTAGCCTGGTTAGCCTCTCCGTTATGTGGTTGATCCTGGCCCCAGGAAGACAACAGACCTCTCGATTGAGCTTGTCCATTTTGCAGATTGCTGTTTCAGTTCCTCTTAGCAAAGAGTCCCCAACAACCAGAACTCGCCTCTTCTGAGGCTTCCCCTGGGCTCCTCGATAAGCGTGTTTTACTAGGACTGCCTGGGCATTCTGTTGAGGCTGGGAGTGTTCATCTAGTTCCTGTTGCCGAAGTTGGATTCTTTCTTGTTGACATTCTGTTCCCTCTGCATAGTGCTCCTCTTTGTCTGTAAGTCCAAGTACCTCAAAGCGATTGTGTAGGTTAAGAGTCTCTGTTACCTTTTTGGTCCTTTTACTCCTCCTTCACTGAAATTTGCAGTATTTTAGTATACTTAATTTTGAATCATCACTAGACTTGCAGAGGACCAAATCTTTTTAGTCTTTGTAAATTCTGTTTATGTATCTGTAACATGATTTTCAGAAAGAATCCCACAGCAAGATTTTGTGAAATTCAGAATGCCTCCAGAAGTGGGGGGGGGAATTGAGACAGCATCAAGATTTTCCAATCTTTTTGTTTTCAGAGGAAAACAGACAGAGAAAATGTTCCTGTTGGTTTCTGTATCTGTTGCTAAAGTTCTCACTCAACATCATGTGGGTGTTTTTAAAAACACCCACATCATGTTGCCTTTTCAAAGGTAAAAAAAATCCAGATGCAATTTCCAGGACAAACAAAAACATTTTATTCTCAGCTAGATGCAGAGGGGGGGAAATCCTTTGGGGAACATATGACTGCCTAGTTTGGATTAAAGGACATTCACTGGATGGAAAGAAGAGCCCAGGGCTTTTATGCTAGAACACTAAGGCTTTTTTGAATACTGTATCTTTAAAAAATAAGGCATGCTCACTCAGGTCTTCAGAGCCAATAATGAGCAAAGACACAGAAGAAATCTATGACTGGCTAGTTGTCTATAGCACTATGAAATTTGAATGTTTATTGTCCAAAGAGCCTTTGCAGCTTCTTTTATTCTCTCTCCCCTCACTGCTGGTTGGAGAGGTCTATGTGGATTGAAATGGCTTTTTCCAGGAAGTCTCAACTGGTAATAAAGAAAGCTTTCTGTTGTGAGAGATCTCACTTTTTTGCAATAGTTTGTCCAGGCCCTTTATTGTAGCTGCTTATTCACCATTTCCGTCCAATCTCCTCCCGCCCCCAGTGCTAATCACATGTCACATCCAGTCTCATGCAACATTTCAGAAACTGATTTTCACCAATTTCCACTGAGCCTTCTGTATTAGAAGTCATGGTATTAGAAGTATTAGAAGTCATGGTACTAGGATGGTTTACCAATATCACACAAATCAAGCATGAGGATCATTTTGTTTTCATGCTAGCATTACCCTTTCCCTCATTTGATCTCTGTTTAATCTGTGTTTCTTGGCAGTGACAAACTGTATTGCTTCCAAGATAGTACAAGCATTCAAGGCACATTCCATTTCGGAAGATTCTGGGTTAATTTACACTGACCTAGGAAGCAGAAAAAGCTTCAACCAAAAAAAAAAAAAAAAACCATCTAGAGCGGCATCAGCTTTTTAAAAATAATGTGACAATTACTTAGCATCCCTACTGCCATGCACCTGAAATGTAGTAGTTCTATCAATGACTACTAGTCATAGTGATCAAATGCAATACTTATGTCCCAAAATACTGCAGGGTAAGATTATCATCCAAACTAACTTGCTTCTAAGACATGTGGCTACCTCCTGCTGGAGACATAACTCTGCATATCAATTTGGGTATTGGGGCTCACTAGGATATGTAAGAGGCACAGAGTGTATGTGCTAGCCCTATCTTCCTCCAACAAAACCTCAACTTACATGTGTTGAGTCTGGAGGCCTTTAAGGGTAGGGAGGAGAAAGAATGAGTGCCCAGAAAAATTGCATTTTAGTACTATGGCCAGATTAGGTTAGGACATCCGCAGTGTCCATTACAAGTGTGGACATGCTTTTTAGAGTGGTGCAGCAGTTGGTTTTCCAGTCCCCTCTGTGCAGCATGCAACTATCCCCTGCTTACTTACTTTAAATCCCTGAATCTGCCTCATCCAGGCATTCAATGCTTCAACAGCAGTAGGCAGGACTGGAAAAGCATCTGGCAATCCCACCTCCCTGATGGATGCACAATGATTACAGAATCACTGGGTCCATTTCTGCACAACTTTGCTATTCCGCAACAGCAGCAGGTTGGTTCCACTCCAGGAGTCATGCTGCTGCACCACATCTTTGCTATTCTGTCCTCAGACATTGCAAAACTGCCTAATACTATTTCCAAGGGAAAAAAGTCCGGTAGGAGCCTCCTTTAGTGCTTCAGTTCTGTCACCCAGCTCAGCATGGTACCATAATAGCTATTGATAGCACTTCCTGTCCTCTCGGATCCAGGGCCATATCTGCACTACACTCTTATAGCGCGATGATTCCACTTTCAACCTCCTCTGGAATCCTGGGGTTTGCAGTTCTGGGAGGGGCCAGCCAGCCCCTCCCAGAACTGCAAACCCCAGGATTCCATAGGAAGTTGAAAGTGGAATCATTGCACTATAAGAGTGTCATGCAGAAATGTTACAGGAGTGGGTGGGGCTTGGGCATGCCCATCTTGTCCCTCCCTCAGTGACTCCCATGGTGTGGTAACTTTGAAATCTCTGTGTTTATTTTAAATTTCTCCATTGAGTTAAAATTTTATTTTTTTAATACATTTTAAGCATTATAGCGCAAAAGTGCAAGAGTGTACTGGTGTGTCATGCCATTACAATATTGCTGCCCTAGTATGGCTTCAAAAAAAAAAAATAAACAAAAAAAAAGATCAATCGTGGTGGTGGGGCAGTGAAGGAAGGGAAAGGGAGTGGCCAAGGATGCTGTAATTCGGAAGGAACACTGGTAGCAATACCGCTGCTCATCCACTTAAATTGGAAGGGTACAAAAGAGAGTGCTTCTGACCTGCTACCATCAGGCAAATGGCAATGCTGGGATTTTAACAGAAGAACACGCTAATGGTGTATGGTGTGGAAAGGGCCTGAGACCTCTAGAGGACCCCCATAGATCTCAGCACTGATATCATCATTTTATGTTCAGCTGTGGGGGCAGGTAACCAGATCTTCTTTGATACTGTCTGCTGACAATGAAATAATGAATGCCTGAAGGAGGTGGTTTGGGGACTTCAAAATAAATTGGGGGGGGGATATATGAGTCATCATAGCATATGGTCCACATGCAGATCTTTACACCACATTGATGAGATGTTGAATTGAGGCCTAACTCTTCCAGAATCCACTACTTAATGAGTATGCTAGCTGGAGCATTGTGGGTATTGTAGTCCAAAAGAGTAACTTTTCTAAGATTTGTTGATCATTTTTGTCCTTATTTATGAAGATATATGGATATAAATATAAGAACACTGGCAATTCTGCAGATTTCTACATCCCTATGTATTCATCCAAGTTTGTGGTACTGCATTAGGGTGTTTTTGCCTCCTCTAACATGTTTTTAAAAGAGCTTTTCTAATGACATTCTTTCACAGATACAAGACAATTGTTATTATGTACTGCCCAGCTAGCTTCAATTTATGTTAAACCTATGAACAAGAGACCTCTTTGTTATCAACAGCCCTGCTCAGGTCTTGCAGACTCAGGGCCATGGCTTTCTTTCCATGGATTTCTTGATTTCTTCAGATGCATTCTTCTTCTTTTCCTACTGCCTTCCACTTTCCTTAAAATTATTTCCCTAGCAGACAACAGAGCCTAGAAAAGTCTTTTTTGGACTACAAATTCCACCATCTCCCTGCCTGAACTCTGCAAGGCAAGCAGCTAACACATGATCCTCTCTTTCCTGGGAACAGTTGCTCCTGTTGAATTTGGCCAGTGTGTAGATTTGCTTGGTTTGCTTTGATAAACACTTACTAAAGATAGTTTACACTCAACCAAGCAAGGAGAGAGGAGGCAAAATCCACTTTGCAGTAGGCTCAGGCAGAAGCAAACTGCTGCAGCCTCTCCTAACTTGTGTGTTCTTCCTCATTTGTAGCATTTGCCATCTTGACCAGACTCTGATGTTGCTTGGCCACTTGTGTCACAGTTTTCATCTGTGAGATGTTGGTGGGTATGCTAGCTCAACTGGTAAGGTCAAGGATTTAAAGAATGGGGACACTTAGGCACAGTATATGAAACACTGCACTATTTACATAGGCTAGTAAGGCCTGGACAGGATGATGATAAAGTCATTCTCTGAGTGTAGATCATTATTTAGCTAAAACAACACTAATCACATGCAAAAAGGGGATAACAATACGCTTTGGAGGAAACCCAATGTTTGCAGAACTTTTTAAAAAAAACTTTAGAAAATTTTTTGCAAGAAGTAATTGCAAAACTCCCCAGTTTCACCAAATTTTGGCAGTGGCACATGTGCAGCCACTGATGGATTGGGTGGGTCTAGTACACCTCTTTGGCACTAAAAGTTTGCCCCCCCCCCCCAACAGCAGAGAGGTCTGATTCAAAAAATTACAGGAGTGCTTGGGCAGCGGGGAACATATTAAACCCCTTTCCTGTCCAAGACCTGTTTCCTAAAGTCTGGTCCCCTATCTAACTTTTGCTTCCGCTGCAATAAAGGCTGGTTAGTACAGGCTGCTAAGAGGTTACCAGCAGCATGCCATCATCACATGTCATTCAGGCCCTGATCAGGACAAATTATCAGAAGAACAAATCAGTACACTTGGAAAGCAATTTATGGTTATTTGCTTGTATTCTTTAACTTGCACCTGCAACAGTTAAGAGTGATCAAGTAATCACCTTTCTGCCATAAAACATCCCTAGGAGAGATAATAACTTATTTGCAGTGTGAGCTTCCTCCCAACAGCACTACAAGTTGGACTTCCTGTTCTGTTG
Organism: Ctenosaura bakeri; assembly: GCA_948474755.1. Classification (NCBI taxonomy): domain Eukaryota; kingdom Metazoa; phylum Chordata; class Lepidosauria; order Squamata; family Iguanidae; genus Ctenosaura; species Ctenosaura bakeri. Next base: position 25,147 of record CAOLHI010004888.1, on the reverse strand, counting down.
TCACTTTTATTACTTTACTCATTGTTCATTTCCTCAGAGTATTTCAGAACGTTGTGGTGCTGTTTTCTAAAGATTTTTTTTTAATGCTACCAGTGGCAGAATGAAATTTCAAGGGTTTGGGGAGGGTGGTGAGTTGGTCCCATTACTGCCTGGGATGTGCATGATTTGAGACATCACCTTATGATGTTTATATGGAAACTTTTAGTGTTCTTTAGCAAATAAATAATTGTTGCTTTCACATTTGACTTGGCTGTGGTTTGAGGAAGTGTACGGGCTCTTTGGCATGCTGTGAACTAAAGGTAAACAAAAATGAGAACATTCCAGATTTATGGTGTGAATAGGAAATGAAAAAGCAAGAAGATGAATTAGAAGCAGCAGCAGCAAGACATTGAAAACAAAAGGTCACAAAGGTGGATGGATTTGCTCAGCTTGTATCAGTTACAAAGGGGCGGAAGTATACTTCAGTGGTGAAGAGCATCTTCAGAAGCAGATGAATCAGTCTTCAGTTTTAAATGGTTTTAACTCTATAGTCTGTTTAATTGTTTTCAATGGTAGGTAGGTAGGTAGGTAGGTGGATGGATACCTTACTGATGTTTTTATTCCATACTGGTTTTAATAATTTGTAAACAACCTTCCACAAAATTATAATCTAGGCAAAGCAGACTGTTATAGATGAGAATCAGAACTTGTCAAAATTACTGTCACTGGCAACCACTGGCCATGTTGGCTAGTGGATAATGGGAGGTGTATTTGCCCCAAGAAATCATTTTCTGTGCTGACTCAGATGACCTGCATGCTATATTAAATATGAAGCATGCAACTGAGACTCCCTCCCTATTTCCTTCTTTCTTTCTGTGCAAGTTATCTTGATCAGGAGCACTATATATACAGGTAGCAGAGGTTTAAAGCTTTTTCCAACAGATACTTTTCCTCATATATCTGCCTCCCCACACTGCACATATGTGGTGGAGGATAAAGAGAATTGTCTCTCTAGCACCAACGGAGGTTTTTCACTTCTTTTATGTCCCCATGGAAGCAAGATGAAACACACATAACAATACATGAGCACCACTGACAGACTTCATGACTGCTTCTGCCCTTTGTTTGGCTCTCAGGGCAGTGAGCTGTAGAAAAAGAACAAGGAGATGGCCAAAATTGGTAAAATTTGTTTTTGGAACTATAAATTCCCCAAATGCCCCAACCAGCAATTCCAGTGTTTACACTCTCTGGAGGGATTTGGTAATTATTCCAAGTATGGGAAGTCCCAGAAGTCTGCTCACACACCCCAATATATTGTATTGTAATTGTAGTTTTCTGGAATTTGTATCAGTTATCTACTGTTTCTGTCCTCATAGTGTATTTCTATCTTCTGTAATATTTTGAACATTTCATTTCAGCTGAAGTTATCAAAGGGTCAATCTATGTTATGTAAGCCACCTTATACTACTGGAAAAAGTGTGCTTAGGATAACCAGAAGCTGATTTCTGTGTTGACATCTGTGCTCATTTTAGCACTTCAGGAAACCTCACAGAACTGCAAGCTCTAATACAAATGTAAACAAGATACCTTGCTTCAGCCCTAACAGGGTGGTGGGAATTATGAGTGCCTTGTTTACACTTGTATTAGTGGTTCTGAGATACTTCCTGTAGTGTTAACACAAGCCATGAAGAGGTTGCATGGTTTAAAAAAAGGAAGCTCCCCTTCCTCCTTCTCTTCCTCGTCCACCCTCTTTAGGGTTGGTTTTGGCCCAGAAAAGTAGAAGGTTTAAAGACAGAACTGGTGGGGATTTTGGGGTGGGATACATGCTGGTTTTGGCTTTTGTTTTAATCACGATAGACACAAAACTTTATCACATAAGGCAGATAAGTCATAGTTACAACAGGATAACAACATCTTTGGCTGGATTAATCCATTAATGACCTCTTTTGCAAAAGACGTGCTTTCCAAACAATCCCCCATCAAGAGAACAACAGAAGAGGAATGACATCATGCCATGAGTCTCAGCCAAAGACATTATTATCCTTTTGTAAGTGCAATTTACCTGGCTTGTGTGATAAACCCCAAAAGGCTTTTAAAATATCTCAGAAAATTAATATTTCTGGATAATGATTGGTCTTGTTATGTGAAAACAGTAACATTTGCAACATTAACATTAGGAGGTGTGATCAACAAGGTGAAAGGGAAAGAAACATAAATAAATAACACCTGGTATCCTCTTGGGGCCTTACATCTTCATAAGTGGACTTAGGTCTGCAGGAATTTGAATCCCGTAGCTTCGTAATGTCCATATCCAGTAGATGGATGCTATTACATTATTACATAGCAAAGCTGGCAAAGTGCTCCATGAGCATTGGTGCAGTCCCAATGCACATTGGATGCTCTTGCTGATGTCCCATCAAACACCTTCACAATTCAGTAAAGTGGTGTCTTAACAACTCTGATAGGTGGCTAGTTATATGTAAAGTATGAAAGGATAGATGAATACAAGTGAGGAGAATTGTTTTCTTTCTTAATTGGGTTTATACTATGTAGTAACTTTATTCCTAAAGGGGTGGCAATATGAAAGCGAATCCATAGAATTAATGAATATATATATAGTATTTTTGGTTGAATGGAAAAAAGACTGAACACGATTTGATGATAATAGGGGTTTTTTTATACTACTAAACATTAAATTGCAAATCTAACATCCATGCTTTCACATGAGAAGTTTTAAATTGGAACTAATGATGTTTATTGGTGGTTGCTTTGAAATGTCATATTTTATATAGATTATTAGGTTAGATTATAGACTATAGTATCTTTTGATGGTTACTACTATCTTTGGATGATTTGTAGATTATTAAGTAAATACATAATTAAGATGATAAGTGATTATAAATTATTATATTACTATTCTCCTATATAAAGGATTATTTCTTACTAATTGTTATTACTAACCATGTATGTAGGAGAATAATTATGATGACAAGCAATTGGCAAACTGGTAATGGTTATGTGTAGCTCATGTGTAATTGTTTGGGTAATGACAGCAGTTTACAACAAGAGTGGGAATCAACTTTTTAAATTATTTGTAGTTTTATAGTTTTGATATGTATTTTAATTTTTTATTTTTCTTTCTTTGTATTGTCTGTAATGTTTGTTAGATCGTGTTTTCTTTTGTTGTATTTTTTCTTTTTAAAGAAACATTTAATATTTAAAAAATTAAAAAAGAAGGAATGGTCCTCTCTTGGTATTTTCCACACCAATTCTAATCAGTCAGTATGAAGAAAAGTTGAGTGCAAAACAGATACATGAATGTAGATGGATGGATATGGGATGACAAAGTTTACACTTGTTATTTATTTATTTTTAACTTCTGGCAATACTCTGATCCCTTTATTTAATCACAGTGAATATGCTACAACAGAAGTACTCAGGTATTCGTGTCTCTCTCAGAAATGATCTATCATGCAAATAAAAACAATGCATAATTGCCACAGAGGGTTTTACGCAGGCTGAGTGCAACAGCTTGAGGGCACTGGCAGTTTATACTTCGGCAGTACTTTCATGAATATTTTACAATCTGTCTGCTTTACTATTCTGTAAAAATGATAGAACTGTCTTTTTGGAGTTACAACTACCCATTGATAGCATCATTTGTCCAAAGGAGTCCATCACTCCCAGCACATTTGGTTACCTCCTTACAGCCTGCAGCACTCTGTGTACTTGGGTAGCCTTCGTATAAAAGTTCAAATAGAAAACACAGAGACTGAAAGAATCTTGAAAATATTGCTGAAGCCCTGCTTTAACTTTCTTTCTTGCCTGACGTTTTACAAATTTATGTAGCCCAATAATTATTTTTTAAAGGAGAGATTGTGAGAGCAATATCATTGGTATCTTGTCCTCTTCTTTCATCTAAGAGTTGTTTCCTAACTTAATTGGTGTTGTGTGATAATCTTAGGACAGGAATGGCTTCCTTACAGGTCACATTTAGCCATTGGCTATTTTCATTGTGGGCTGGAGAACACCATTCGTTTTCCATGGAGCCCACTTAAGCAGGGCTGTGGGGAGCAGACTACAGTTTCAGGATCATTACACAGTGATACAGGGGCAACATCAGTTTGCAACACTGTGACTGAGAAATGGTGGTAGGCGATGTGTGGACTACACAACTATGGTAGTTTGCCTATACTGCTTTAACTAGCATGAATCCATCCTACAGAATACAAGACCTGTAGTTTGGTGAAGCAGTTGGAATTCTCTATTATCTCTAGCCTGTTCCCTCAAATTACAGCATTGGAGTTCTGCAGAACAGAATTCTAAATACCTTAGGAAACCCAGGATTCCAAAGGATGGAGCCATGGCACTCAAAATGGCATGAAAATGATATAACTGTGTAGCACAGATACACCAGGATGTCACAAATTCCCTCCCTGCACTAAAACAATATATATCATTAGATATTATTTAATTATTTGGTAGTCACTAATGTTGCTGCTCTTGAAGCAGCACTACATATTCCAAAGCAAAGAGTGTTTGCCAAGAGTACCGGATATAGGCGTGCTAGGCATAGGAGTATCCGTGGATAGGAACCTAATAGAAATTCTGGAACTTTCTTCCTGCCACCAGTGATCTATTTTTCTTTCCAGTTGAACCCCACGACCACAGATCAGCCAAGGTAGAAAAGATTGTGTTAACATCATTTGCAGGGAACAATTTGCACTGACAAATGATTATGGGTACTGTACAGTGAAAACATCTCCCTGCACATGCACTAATTGTCCTTACAAATATCTTTGAACCTCTTTGTGCTTGAAAACACAAAGTTGATGTGAAGGTCCATTCTTATTCTTATTTTTAAATTTAAGACTCTGTATGTCATTTGACTATCCTCAAGACAAAAATCAGAATAAACTCTACTTTAATTTAGTAGATGTCTCGGTTATTTTTCATATGTAAATAAGAAGAATGGCCATGGTTCTGTGTCAGTTATATAGCCATCTTAGTTATGTAGCTATGTAATGTCTTCTAGCCCAACCTTCCCATCTTCCCTTTCATGGCAACAGATATTTTGAACATCCAGGCTCTGTTCTATTGTTGATCAGCAAGTAGCTGATTGATGTTTCCACTCCTCCCTTGAACAACAGTCAGAAGCAGTGTCCCTGTTGTAATTCCCTCTCACATGAGACATTGCTCATGGGGTGGAAATGTCAGTCAGCTTCTTCTTGATCAACAGGGAAACATAACTCAAAGTGTCTGATACCTGGTAAGTCAGGACTAGGAGACCTTCACGGTCCTTACATATTCCCAAAACTAGTGAATACATGGGATTCATAACCATGAACCAGTTACGAATGCATGACTTTAGGTTATGCATTCCGAATTGCTTTGGTGAATTCCAGACCCTATCCTAACTCCATAAATAAGAACTCTATCCTAACTTACCTAGATGGCAGGAAGGCCTGCTGGAGGTATGCTGACTGCAAAACCTCCCAGCATAGCAATGTTGGAAATTACTGAGAACTACCATGGCTCTGCCCTAAATTTGTGCTGGTGTGGTGGCTATGTGCCTGGGATAGAATCATAGAGGTGGAAGAGACCACAAAGGTCATCAATTCCAACCCCCTGCCATGCAGGAACACACCATCAAGGCATTCCTGACAGATGGCTATCCAATCTCTGTTTAAAAACCTCCAAAGATGGACACTCCACCACACTCCAAGGCCACTGTTGAACTGCTCTTACTGTCAGTGTTACCCTGTTTACTGGGGGTCCTGTGAGGGACAGCTAAATGCGCTCATAATTAAACAAGTTGGGGAAATTAGTCAAAGAGCACAAGCTAGCAATGCGAGAGGAAGGGCAACGCAGCGGAATCTTTTACCCAATGTCTACAGGGTCAGGCCAAGCCAAGGAGCACACCAAGGTATAAGAATAATTGTGAACGTTATTAAATACAGACAAACAGTGTATGCAACACACTCACACAGATAACTACAGAAAAATAAAGGTTGGAGTGGGACAGAGGGATTTTCAAGAGGGATAGTTTTGGACAATACTACACCTGTCCTGGAGCCGGGTAGTCCGCAGATTGAGTTCGTTGGTATAGAGTCTCAGTACGTGGAACTGAGGGGAAGGCTTGCCAAACAAAGCATTAGCAGGATGGGGTGGAAATCGGGAGTGATCCAAAGAAGCTATCAAAATCAGGGTTTTTTATAGGGAGAAATGTGGCTACAGGCTATTCCGTACTTTGGGAAAAACAATGAGTTTAGAGCTGGAGACAAAGCCTCTGAAAGGTCAGAATTTAGCATGGTTGAGTTAAGTTCGAATTGAGAAAGGAGTAGACAGTATGCAAATACAGAGTGCTTGGCAGTTGAGAATTCAGCTTGCCAAGTTGCCTGCTCAGGGCTGGGAGTTCTTTGTAAGTAGCGTGCATACATAATAGCGTGCTTGCCGAAAGGTCTCCTAAAGCGGCGATCTGGCTATTTCTGGCCTGCCTGGGTGGGAAATGGAATGTCCAGGAATTAGTGGCCGTGCCTAGTTTCGTGCTTGTCCAGGGGCCTCACAAACACGTGGAGAGGGATGGTAGAGGAAAGCCAAATTATTGATATCAAAGTGATATCTATTTCACCTCAAGCACAGGCTAGAAACTGCAGTAACTTCAGGAATTGCCTCCTTTACTCCTCCTTCAGTGCCCTTCCCCACCTTTCTCTTTCTCTTCGGCAAGCTAATTTCAGCCAGCAGAGGAGTTGTGCAGCAGATCTCTCTGCTAGCTTATCTCTTAGCTCAACTAGGCGAAAGATGTTAAACCAGCATATGGGCAGTTTACCTTGGAGAAAGCCAGTTCAGCCAGCAGAAAAGGCTTCAGCCTATTCCCAATCCCCTATACATACAGCATAACCTAAAGGCACCAGACCCTGTCTAATCTTGAAAGCCAAGCAGGGTCAACCCTTGTTAATACTTGGATGGGAGACCACCAATGAATACCTGGTGCTGTGGGCTATATTTCAGAGGAAAGAACTGGTCAAACCACACATGAACATATCTTGTCTAAGACAACCCTATGAAATTCATGAGGTCTCCATAAGTTAGCAGATGACTTAAAGACACACATACTTACTTTTTGAGTCAGAATTGTACTGTGACTTCTTGCTGGGGAAAGCAGCCACCAATGATTAACTTCCAACAATGGGGAGAAGATTAGAGGAAAATATACAGTTTTCAAGAATGCTATTAAATCATGACTAAAAGTGTGAGTAGTTCAAGGTAAGATTAGATCACAGTTTGAGATCAATTTGAGTGAATATATTTGGGCCCATATGCTTCCTGCTTCTTAAGATTTTAGAGTACTGAGTTATTTGGCTTTCACTAAGCTCTGTTGTCTGTAAGAAAGTAGAGTTTACATATTTAGAATACTAAGTGAACTGAATGGTAGAAAATAATGTGCAAGCAACTTCAGGAGCTATTGTTAGGCCTAATGATAACTGTAGGCAATTTCATGCAAATGCTGGAATTTGCTTTGGAGTTGCTCCTCATAGTAATTTACAGCAACCTCCTTTTGAAGCACAGATGGGGAAATGTCAATAGCAGCAATTTCTGGTGACCTCTTCCTTCACAGCTGTGTGGTTATCTTCTTCAATTGCTAGTAAAAACCCAGGAACAAATTAATGTAAAAAATGTCAGATGGTTAGGAGGAGAAAAACATGGCACCACAGAAAGACATGGCGAAAAGTAGCATTATTTGATGAAATATGCTTCTCAGTTGTCTTAGGACCAAACTAGATGGGATTATGGAAGCCATGGTTGTTTGTTCTTCATGTCTCTGTCCCATTCACATACAAGGAGTATTGTATGTATATAAACTAAGGAGTTTCAACAAAGGAACCTAAAGGACAGCAATCAGTCATCAATTTTTTTTTTCAATACAGACAAGGCTTTCAATAGAAGATAGAGGCATGTTACAGAAGTTTACACAGGTCCCAGAGAAACTATACTTGGGCCTGGTGCTGGTTGGAATCCTGTCAAGGATAAAGCTTGCTTAAGTTCCACTGAAATCAGTGGGAGTGAAATACACCATTCAGTATTAGATTCTTCTTGAGTTCAAGAAGACTTGAATATGTGCAACATTTGCTAGATGGTACCAAGTTTTGGTAAAACATAGTTTTGCTTATTTAAAAACAGGTTTCAGAAGCCTTAAGCAATACATTCTTCCTTTGCAGTATCTGGTTCTGCAAGTGCTTGATGTGCTGAAGCTAGCAAGGCTACAGGCTCAACTGGATTGTAAGACTTTTTCACTCTGTTTGTTCTGTAATCATTTATTCCCTTTGATCTTGCATAAAGTTACACTGAGACTGACATATAATTTCTATTTGGGTTTGTTTCTTCTCTAACTTTGTGAGAGATATAACATAGCATGTGGGCCTACATCCTACTGATTAGTCCCAACTAAGGTATACCCGATGAATCAAATGCTGACCCATAGGCCCTTTTTGCACCTTACCTTTTCGCAGTGCTGGGGTGCGGGGATCACGCGAGCAGCCTCTTGCGAGAGGCTCTCGCATCCCTGCTGCTTCAGCTCCACAGCTGCTGCCTGCTAGTGAGCAGGCAGCATGAGGGCTCCTCCTCCTCCTTCCGCAGGTGCTTGGGCAGGAAGCATGAGTGCCGTGGCTCTGGAGACTCCACATGCACAGTAAGAGCGCGGGGCCCTGGACCGATGCGCAGTTGCACACCATTTTTGACTAGAAGCCAAAAATGAAACACTGAGTGATCAGCGCCTGCCGGCCCCAGCAGCATCACACAATTGCGAGGATGTCATGTGGATGGCTCCTCACAATTATACAATGCTCCAGATGCCCTTTCGCATGGCGAACGCCATGCGAAAAGGGCCATAGTGATATCAACACATAGGTTTAGTAAGTCTCCTCTAGTTGGGACTAACAAGTGATTTTTAAGCTACAAACTACAACTTGTGGCTCAATGTAATATCCCAGTGGACATGGAAACCACCTGCAAGAATTATATGCCCAGGATTCTAGGGCTGTGCTCTCCAGAGTAAGTTGAACTGCCAGTTTGTGGAAGTATGCAATTACCATTTCTTCTTTGCCTCCGAGACAGAGTGTGATGTGTGTATTCCAAATATTCTTGGGACATCTTGACAGGAACAACTGGTGTACATTACCAGACACCATAGCAGCACAACCTGTTAGCAGGCAGATTATGTTCAGTTCCTATAAAGCAATTCTACTTGAAGTAATGGTCCATGGATTAGTGCTGGTCCATAGATCAGTGACAGTCATTGAGCTATTGACTACTGGTCCCTATTGAACTGCAACCAATGGTAAGAAATATGGTGCCAGTTCCTGGCATATTGGGAACAAAATGTTGATCCCTACCATCAGACAGATTTGGAAGCACTACTATAAAGCACTGATGCAGTGGAGTAAGTGTAGGGAGTAGTTCTTTTCTCACAATTAACTAATGAGTGCCCTTTCACACTACTAGCACTATGATTCCACTTTAACTGGCATAGCAATATCCTATGGGATCCTGAACTGTGTAGTTTGCTGAGGCATTAGAGTTCTCTGGCTGGGAATTCTAAATAAATATCCTTCCCTAAACTATGAATCTCATGATATCCCATGTGATATCACTTCTGGTCTTGATTTTGAGATGGACTATAGAGGAAAACAGTTTTTTGGGCTTACTGGGGTGCCAGGAGGGGGGAGAAATTGGTCCCTGACTTCCATGAAGTTGTACATCCCTGCTATGAATGGGCAACATGTCCCCCCCATGGCTTTTTTCTAGCTGTTGACACCTCCAGTTTACCTGAAGTATCCTTTTTCTGGTCAAAGATGGATAAACCGCCATTTGTGAAAACTTCCATGATAGCAATTCACTTTCTAAACTGGCTGCAGAGGAGCCTTGCACTGTTGAAAAATAAACTTTTTTCAAAATCAGAAGGGGAATTCAAGCCATTTCTGAGATGTTTTCATTACTGTTGCTGAGGTTAATTTTTTTTAAAAAAACAGTGAGGTTCCTTCAGCATGTTCTGTGGCAGCCAATTGGCCTCTAGACCCACTATGGTTACCTCCCTGCTCTATTCAATATAAGAACCCAATTATTGAACATGATGTTTTGGTCAATATATCTTTAAAATCCATTGCCATTTAATGTCACCTAACTACATTTGTTAGTCTTAGTTGGTAAAATTTCCATATCCATCACAATAATACTGCCTAGCTTGTTCTTATCAGTTTTATACTTGATTTAACTGTCCATCATATAGTGAACATTAGATAAAGACATTCGGTAAAAACAGATCTGTTTTGGAAGAAATCTGGAGAACTCCCATTGTGTGAAATTCAAGAAAACTTCAAGTTGAAAAAGCCTGGGTAGGTAAACATGAAAGCAATACTTTGCTATATTCTTTCCAGCAAGTAGTGTTTACTCACTGCTGTTATCAGTGTTCTAGGGCAATGTTCAACCAATTCTTGATGAGCAACAGTTTAATTGCTTCATGTGCTAATGTGCTATACAATCTTTCCAAATACTTGTAGGAAATCATTTGACCATATTTTGATTTAAAAACACATTTCCAGGAAAGTCATTGTATTATACTCCTATTCTCATTTCACTTGCCTGTCTTAACCACAGCTCCCCACCAACACAGTAAAGCAGAGCTGTAATCCATGTAAGATTTCTGCTTCTTCCAAACAAAACTTTCCTTCAGTCGTCAAATTTCTAGCATTGTAGAAACTTAAAACTTCAGCTGAGCAAATAAAAATAGCATATAGGCACCCACAAAAATGGACAGGCACAGTTACCAAGGGAGTAAGTGTTCTAGGTGTAAATGATTTTAGTATCTCACTTTCCACAATGCAACAAATTTGGGAAGTGAATGAAAAATTTATTTGGGGGCAGAATTCTTATTCGGGGGCAATGTCTTCATTTGCCCCCCCCCCCCCCAGAGCTATCCCTGGTTAAATGACAGTTTAACTGATTAAAACAATATTTAATTGACTAAAAATATATCCTGAGTAGTTGAGGGCCAAGATTTTTTTTAAGATGCTATTTCAAAAACAGACACTTATAAAAATGGTAAGTGGTAAAGCTCTATCTCAAACGACGCATTCTCCCTTCTCTGATGAAAAGGGGCACATACTTCATCTTTGCTGAGGCTTCCCATGTACTTCTGCTTTTCTCATCAGAACAATTGTTTGACTCCTATATGAATGATGCAAATTTAATTTGTTAATCAAATGAAACTCATTATGATTTATAAACTAAAGTGTATAGTATCATACCTTTATATGAGTTTCTTCAATCCTCTCTTTTCCTGTTTGTAGGCTGCACACACATGCGTGCGTGCACACACACACATGCACAAGGTAAGGAGAATCTATAAGTCAATGGGAGGCCTCAGGGCTGATTACTGGAAAAGATTTCCATCTGAAAAGCCTGAAATGCTGCCAGACAATGTGGACTTGACTGAGCTTGATGGACTAATGGTCTGACTTTCCTGTGTTATTGGAGGGATCTTAGGATTTTATAGTTCCTCCCTCTTGCTTTTCCTATTTGTATATGAAGAAGAGAAATTACAGGTACCCATCATGGTTAGTAACAAATTACAGTTGCCCATTTTTTTCCAAACAGAGGAACATGTGGTTTGTGCAACCATAGTTCATTAACAACTTGGATCTCGAACCAGGATTTAACACCCCAAAACGGAAGAATATGGCAGCCTTTGGGTTAAATAAGAGATGCTTTTTGTTATGAAGTGGAAGAGAAGCACATATGCCTGTAGCTCACTGTGGCATGTCCTTTAAATGACAAACCATGATCTGTGGTTGAATTTGAATGTGGCTCAGCCTTCTTAACTTAACTATACAAAACTTGGACCATCATCCAACAGCTACTGTCAACATCCACTGATGTAATTTACAAATATGGACATTTATCCCCTTTTGATTGTTGATAACTATAGGACCAATCCTCCACTGGGAAAAGTAAAGCAGGGGGCTGAGACAGTTGCTTTGAGGTTTCATGGAAGGATATCAAAAGGTTAATTATTTACCATTATTTACTTTTACTCCCAGAGGGGGGGAAATGCTTGTGGAATTTTCTGTCTCAGGTGATAAAATAACCATGGTTATTATGTACTCTGAAACACCATTCCTTGTTCTGTATCAGGGGCAAAATACCTTGGGTACAAACCTCACCAGTCTACATTTTTAACATTTGCTATCCATCAGACTGACTGCAACTGGGTGTCTTCACATTCTTGCACTCATTCTCTCTGGCGTGACTTTCTTTCCACATTTTGAAATATAAAGCCCTTTTTGTTTTGGTTTAAATAGTCTTTTAGGAAAAGGAGATGAAGCACAGAGATTATTCCAAAGCAGTTTATCTCATTGCTGATATAAAGTGGAGGGACCTTTCTTTTCTCTTAGTAACAGTTCAAAAGCAGAACAGCCAATTCTAATGCAGCTGAAGTCCTGTCGGAAATGCTTCATTCATTTTCAATAGGCATATAACCAGTACAACTGAAACATAATTTAAAATGTAACATTCTTTGTTTGAAGGAAAGTGATTTCAGACAGGCATGGACTTCATGTCATATACTGGAAGCATTTTTGGCGTTCTACAGCCTGCAGGTTTAAGCAATGGCAGTTAGAGTAGAGTGACAACACTATAACTGTCTAGTGTGATAGGGCCTAGATAGGGAGGAAAAACCTTAGACGATATGGAACAGCAGGAAGAGGAAGAACCCTGCATGTGATGTGGTTTTTAACCTATGTACTCCCACCAGCCATATCTCTGGCTCAGCACAAAGCTGTGTGTATGTATGCTGCACTTTTGCATATCACTGCATGAAAAAGAGAGGAGCAAAGGGAAAGGACTGAGGAGTGTGGCAATGGGTGCATGCCCTTGGACCCTTTGCATACCCTCCAACTCTTCTGATTTGGAAGGGACTATTTCAAAACATTCTCTGTCATCCCACTTTTTCAGCTGCTTTCATGGTGTCCAAGATTTTCTTTCTCCCTCCCAACTTCCCACTCTGTCCTCAGCACGCGTCCATTGCCAAAAACTGACTTGAAAGTGCAAAAGTCATGTCCACTCTACTAACTCAGCAGTGAGAGAGAAGAGGGGGCAGAATCTTGCCTTTCCCACTAGGCTCAGGCAGAAGGAAACTACTGCAGCCTCTCCAGGGTTGTCTGCTCTTCCTCATTAATAATTTTTGCAATTTTTACCACACTCTGGTGTTGCTTGGCCACACATCTCCTTGTTTTCAATGGTCAAATGTTGAGGAGGGACACATCCAGGTAGAGAGTCCAGTGCTGTTACAAGTGTAAAAGACTGGGTAGAAGCTGCACAAGGCCTGTGGAATAAAACTCTTTAAGAGCTGGCATTGTGGTTCCCAGAACCCCCAGCAGCAGCAGACAGCCTGCAAAAAACTCCCCTCGTGTTATTTGTACTTGTATGGAAGATGACATGGGATGACAGATACAGTGGGAACTGCAGCAGCATTTTCCTGTTTGCCTGGCCATCTGATAGTCCCTTCCCCTAGTTCTGAGTGCCGTATTACTTGCTTAGCTGGGTTTTCTACAAAATCTGGGCCTATTTAGCTGGATTGCCTTCATCCGTTACGTACCCAGCTTCTATGCCATCACAAAGTGACATTGAAAGAGAAAGAAGAAGCTGGACTTAATTCCCTCCCTCATTGGCATCCCTTTTGCTTTTCTGTTATGTCTTAATTGGATTGAAAGCCTGAGGAATAGTTTTGTTGTTCATTTACTTGTAAGGTGCCATGTAGAAAGATGCCACTGTATAAATAAATGATCCTCATCATTATCATCATCATCTACTGACACCATCATCTGCTGACTGTGAAAGCTCAAGGAGTAGGACACTGGCAAATCTAAACAATGCTCATAATAATAACAAAAAGGTTTTGCTTGATATCTAAAATAGAACAATGATGTAACCATGTCAGAGAGCTAATGTGGTATGGTAGTTTGAGCACTGGACTACAACTCTGGAGAGCAGGGTTCAATTCCACACTCAGTCATAGAAACCCACTGGGTGACCTTGGGTGCATCACACACTCTCAGCCCCAGCAAACCCCATGATCTTAGGGTCAGAAATGACTTGGAAGCACAGAGGAATACAACAATCATGTGAACCTCCTTAACAAGAGTATTCCATAACCGGAGTGCCACAAGGGGGAAAAAACCATTTTTCTCCATCTGATTTTCAGCCAGTCATTATATGATTGCTTTGGGAAACAGGTCATCTGTGTGATGCCATCAGTCCCTTATTTTTTAAATGTTGACCGGTCCTTATCATGTAACGATCTAGGACCCACTATAGCTAACTGAAAAGATACATGCACAAGAAATATAAAAGCCATTTCCCTACTTTTGTATTCCCTGTTCCCTATTATTCCACTTCCCCTTTCATCAAGCACTTTACGTTTAGCTTGGGCTCCAAAAATACCCAATAATAGCCCCCCAAAAAACTGTTTTAGGGAAAGGGGTTACATGGATGTAAGCAGGGCAGGAGAAAAGATACCACCTGTGTTCATGTTTGTTTTTAAAACTGAATCCTCTATCCCATACTCCCTCTGTCTTTGTGACAGTGGCAGTTCTGTTTTTGACAACCATTCTGACATGTATTATATCTGGTTTGTCATTCACTAAATACCCTTTCCTTAGGTAAGCAGCTTTCTCACAGTATCCTTACCTGGTTTCCCAGAACTGTTGTCAAGGTTGACTGAAGCAAGAATTACGAACCACTGTGTCCATCCAAGGACAAAGGTAATTATCAGTATAATTATCAGTTTACACTAGGCAAAGTAGAACATCTACACACAAGTTAATATATGTTGTTGTTGTTGTTGTTGTTGTTGCCACCTGCTTTCTCCCCATATTGGGACTCAAGGCAACTTACAACTTAAAAAAACAGGTAACAACATACAATCATACCAAAAAGGAACATGAAAATAGTATTGAACTACTGATAGTATTAAAATGATTTAGAACTACTCCTTAAAAGATAAAATACAGTCAACAGATAAAAATAATAAAAACAGTTCAAATTTAAAACAGTATAGCATCCTCAGCCTATTCTTTAAAAACTTTCCATTTTAAATGCCTGTTGGAATAAAAGCCTGGGAAGGGGCTGTTCTGGCCTCCCTGGGAAGGGGCAGCCACTGAGAAGGCCCTTTTTCACATCCCCACCAACCTGTGCCTGCGATGGTGTGATGGCTGGTGAGAGAAGCGCCTCTCCTGATAATCTCAAGGCCTGGACAGGCTTGTACAGGGAGATATGGTTTGCCAGATAACCTGGATTTGAATTGTCCATCATTTTATCATCTTGTTTTCCAAATTTTCCTTACATTCAGTGCAGTACTTCACATGGTATATTTTTGATACCAAATGTTTTTAATGTGTTGCTGGGGAGGCAGGTGTACGTGTATTTTTTTAGAACTGTGTGCTAAAAAATGTAGCTGATTGTAATAGGTGTGTGCCATTTAGTTCACATTGACCCTTTCCGCGGGGGGGGGGGAAATGCCCGAAAACGGAGCTTACCGGCTTTGTTTTCCGGCCGGCTGAGCCCGTCGCCACGAGGAGCAGTGTAAGTTCGCTGCTCTGCAGTCCTCTGGCATCCCAAATAGCAGCTTCCAGTTGGTGGAGGCTCTCCACCAACCGGAGAAGCTCGCCGGCTGGAAGCCCGCCCCTGGCAGATCTGCAGGCACGCACTTGCACGCGCCTGCAAATCTGCTCCAGGGCCGGGCAACGGAGCGGCACAGGGTTGCGCAGTCCATGCTTTTTAAAAACCTCTAAAAATACTTTTTTAAAAAACACGCTGAACGACCAGTTCCGGTCGCTCCAGAGTGGACTGAGGTATGGAACTACAAAAAGTAGTCCACCCCAGTCCACTCTACGGTGCAAAAGACCTCCGTTGGAGGTCGCTCTGCACTGTTTTAATAGCCCGGTGCGGAAAAGGTCATTGTCATTTTTTTTTAAAAAAAATTGGATCTCCTTTCCTCCCTTTTTCTAACAAAATCTACCATGCTGGCAGAGCAAATCCAAATCAACAGCTGTAGAATCTGTCACACATGAATCACCCATACAATGAATTTCTCTACCCCACCCCCGCCAGTCCACCTCCATCCTTGGATGATGTTTTTCCGGTGACCCATTTCTTTCAGTTCAGAAAATCTACTTGGCTCTGTCATCTGAGTGAGCGCATTTAGCATATCTAAATCCGCTGACTGGTCAGGAGGCAGGCTTAGGGAAAGGTCTTTTCACTTACTGTGCATTCGCAGTGCTTAATGTTCAAAGGAAAGAAGTGAGGACACACAGCTGACCTTCTCTGTGGCTAGGATTATGAAGAAGGGGCATTTCTGACCCATGGAAAGGAAACTGATTACATGATTCAGCTTGCTTGCTTGCTTGCTTGCTTGCTTCTCTCTTTCTTTCTTTCTTTCTTTCTTTCTTTCTTTCTTTCTTTCTTTCTTTCTTTCTTTCTTTCTTTCCTTTCCTTCCTCCCTCCCTCCCTCCCTTCCTTAATTAATTTATATCCTTTTTCCAAATAATGAGACTCAAGGCAGCTAACAACATAGTTAAAAACAATACAGATTAAAATTATAACAAAAACTTGAATAAAAGCAAAAATGTAAAAGTAACTTCTAAAACAAAGAATTTATAAAGTTAAAAACATTACCATTCATTTTTTTTTAAAAAAAAAACTGTATACAGACCATAAAAACAGCACCATGTAGCATTAAGGCCATTTCTGCAGTACACTGTTATAGTGCTATTATTCCACTTTCAACATCCTGTGGAATTCTGGGGTTTGTAGTTTACTGAGGCCAAAGAGCTTTCTGACTGAGAATTCTAAATACCCCTTCCTAAACTGCACACCCCATAGGATGTTGAAAGTGGAATAATAGCACTATAACAGTGCAGGGTGAAAGTGGCCTAAGAGTCCATCCCACTCAGTTTCTAAAAGCCTGGTGGTATAAAAATGTTTTAACTTGTCATGAGAATGACAGTGAGGATGAGACATCCTGGCCTCTCTATTTCCAAAGTCTGGGAGCAGACACCAAGAAGGCCGTCCCCCTTGTCTCCACCATAAGAGCCTAAGAAGTTGGTGAGACAGATAGAAGGACCTCTTAAAGAAGATCTTAGTGCTCTACCAGGATCATAAAGGGAAACGCAGTCCTTCATATAGCTTGGATCCAAGTGATATAGGGCTCTACAGATCAAAATCAGCACTTTGAATTGTGCCTAGAAATGAACCTGCAGCCATTGGAGCTATTGTAACAAAGAAATAACTAGCCCCACATAACAATCTGGCTGTAGGTCTTTGGATCAGCTGAAATTTTCAAAGACACTTCAAAGGCAGACGCGTGTACAGTACATTACAGTAGTCCAACTGAGATATAACCAAGGCATGTGATACCATGGCTGGATTTGACTCTTCAAGAACAGGCACAGTTGGCACACTAGCCTTAGATGTGCAGAAGAACTCCCGGTCATCATTGAAACCTGGGCCTTGAGGATCAGGGCTGAATCCAAGAATATACCCAAACTGTGGACTTGTGTTGTCAGGGAGATTGCAACCCCACTTAACATAGGCTGAATTCCTGTTCCTAGATCTGTCTTTCAATTGACCAAAAGTTCCTCTGTCTTGTCTGCACTAAGCTTCAGTTTGTTTGCCCTCATCTAGTCCATTACAGTTGCCAGGCTCTCATTTAGTACAGAAACAGCTTCCTTAGAAGGTGGAAAGGAGTAAGAAGACTGGATATTATTAGTATATATACTGGTGATGCTTGACCACAAAACTCCTGTCTCTCCCAGCAGTTTCATGTATATTTTAATGGCATGGGAACAAGATAGAATCCTGAAGGACTCCATAGGCCAATGGCCAAAGTGTCAAACAGGAATCCGCAGGACCATTCTCTGAAAGTGTCTGGGAAAGAATGGAGCCACTTTAGAACAGTACATCCAGGCCGCATCATTGTAAGGCAAGCCAGACAGATTCCCTGATGATAGCCATGTTTAAATATTAGAAGGGATGTCACATCGAGGAGGGAGTGGGCTTGTTTTCTGCTACTCCAGAGACTAGAACAATGGATTCTTGCTGCAGGAAAACAGATTCCACCTGAACCTCAGGAAGAACTTCCTGATGGTCAGAGCTGTCTGGCAGTAGAATACGCTGCCTCGAAGTGTGGTGGAGTCTCTTTCTTTGGAGGCTTTTAAGCAGAGGCTGAATGGCCATCTGTTGGGAATGCTTTGATTTGTGTTCCTGCATAGCAGGGGGTTGGACTGGATGGCCCCTGTGGTCTCTTCCAACTCTATGATTCTATGATTCTATGATATTGAGGTCAAGCTGAATCATCAGGGACATACTCTTCCTGCCCAGTTCATGGTGTAGGTCAAAGTGACCAAAGCTGTCTCCGTTCCATAACCAGGCCTAAAACCAAACTGAAATGCTGCTAGATAATCTGCCTCTTCCACGAACTCCTAGAGCTGAGATGTCACCAAATGCTCCATTACCTTGCCCAAAAATGGAGTGTTGGAAACTGGCCTATAGTTATCCAGCATGCAGACTTCCTCCACTTATTTGACAGGTCAGGGACTGGAGCACTGTCAGAAAATATAATTGGTTGAAAATCAGAACCTATAGAGGGACCATGAAGGGGTTATGGAGGCTCAATTATAAACAACTGTGTGTGCGCTGCTTGCAAAATCTCTCATTAGCACGCTTTGCAAGTAACTCAAGGGATAGCAATCCCAAGCAAGCCTCTATAGGCAAGATGAACTGATGATAGAGTGGAACCTGTATCAAATTAATGGAACTTGTCCTTAATTTGGAAGCATCAAAAGAATGAGTCATTAGATAACAGGGCATCAAAAGGTAGCATGCAAGGAAGGTTTTTTCAGGTAGTCTTACAACAGCCTTCTTCAGGCATGCTGCCTGTTGTAAAAAGACATTAATTACTTCCATTACACATTGGCCTGTTTAATAAGCCAGGAGGGGAAATGTTCTAGTACACATCTGCTGGCTCAAACCTCTCCAAGGATCCTGTCCACATCCTCGTGCTGTACAAATTGAAAAGTATCACTGCCTAGCATTTACCACTGCAAAATAATTCTATATTATTCTGAGGCAGGCATCTCATTGAAACAAAAGTAGAAATAATTCCTTATTGTATGTGTGTGAGAGAGAGAAAGGGGGGAGAAATGTCTTTTACTACAACATTTAAATAGTTTTGTTTACTATTTAATCTAATAATTATATATTGTAAATTTTTCACTGGTTCCTTCTGGAATCCAGGGTAGACTTCTCAAAAGTGCTGTTTGTTTTAAAATCATATATCTGCTTGTTTTTCTATTTATTTGTGCATTCATTCAACCATTCCGACATAAACATATTTTTGCTGTGACAATAAAGGAAGGCAGAAGATTTTCCCCAGTTAACTGCAATTATCAAAGAAATTAAATGGATTAAAAGATAACATATTTTCTATCCATAATGGATCCAACCCTCCAGACCACTGGCAGCCTGGCAAGAAGGTACAGTAAGAATGTTATGTAATCAACTGACATTGGTTAGAATGGCCAGTCCATGAACTAAGAGCTTGAACTAAGCTCTGACATGATTGTGTTAACTGAAAAGGAAGTACCAGACTTCCTTCCCCCTCCCTACGAGAAGGATAGAGCTCAGGAGAAATAAAACAGAAAGGGAAGAGGAGGGCAACCAGATGGAAAATAAATAATTTCCACATCTTTTAGTTAGTCTTTGGCAGCAGGAACATCACATTACCGCCTGGTATGGGCAAGAGCACAGGGAAACAGCACTACATCCAAATTCACCTGGATACTTTGCCTGTCATTTATTCCTGTCTTTGATCTCTGTTACACTCCCTTAGGTATAACAAAATTCTATTTCATAGTCATTGTTTCACCATTATTAGGTTTGTTTTCCTTCCTCTGGCCTCTCAAAAGCTATATAAATGTACAGAGTTAGGGCTGCCCTACCATTAGGCAGAACAAGGTGGCTGCCCCAGGCAGCAGATGCCAGAGAGCAGGAGTGGCAGCTCCCCAGCTGTTCCTCTTGAGTCCCTCTGTTGAATGACAGAGCTGTGTGTGCCACATAGGCAGTTCTGTACCCCCTAAACTGGCCTATTGCTTTAAAAAAATCCCTAGGCACAATTGCAATTCCTTCTCTCTGGGATGTCACCAAAACCCTTCACTCTCTGAAGCATTTTTCCCATTTATGAAACCCCACCACACAGCATGCCTAATGCCAGAATGAGATATACAGCAAGAGCAATTAGAATCTGTTCTTTGATCTCTTGTTCATACCAAACAGACACAAGAGGAAGATGTATGGTCAAAAAGACTGAGAAGCACAAAATGAACTATGAAATTTGTTGTGTGCAACCCATCCTTAGCCTCCAGCCCCCCCCCCATGTTATTTCAGCTTACAGCTTATCTTGAACCAGTTGCCAGACCAAGTACACTGTGTTCTCAACACCTTTCAAAACCTGTTCCATTAAGCCTTGTCTGCAGTTTCTTTTTCTTTGATACTAAGCCTCAGTGACCTGATTTTCTTTGGGACTGCAGCACATGGGGAGGGGGTGGTTAACCCTTTCTTCCCCAGCTAGGAACTCAACAAAATTATATATTCCAAGATGTATTCCCAGATTCATATTCTCACCCTCATACTTTTCAGACTTCAGAATCACTAGCTGCTCTGTCTAACCTTTGTCTCGTTTTTACTCTGTGCTCTTGATCTTCCCAAGCAAATTCTACTGTGGAGGCTGCTGCTGCTACACACTAACTCAGGTTCCAGCACGTCACATCATGGATGGAATAAGACTGGAAAGAGCCTCCCTTTGCCACATTTATCTCTCACTTTTCTATCTTATTGTGGCT
This sequence comes from Ctenosaura bakeri, assembly GCA_948474755.1. Classification (NCBI taxonomy): domain Eukaryota; kingdom Metazoa; phylum Chordata; class Lepidosauria; order Squamata; family Iguanidae; genus Ctenosaura; species Ctenosaura bakeri. The sequence goes on along the minus strand of CAOLHI010004888.1, from coordinate 4,217 downwards.
GTGATAAATATTATACCCTCCAACTGTCCCACTTTGGCAGGGAAAGTCCCAATTAATCTGCTGTTACCCCATTTTTTCAGCTGATTTTAAAATGTTCCTGTTTCTTTTTTATCCTCCCACTTTCCCTCTTTGTCTTCAGTTTACTTCAGTTGCTGCAAACTGAGTTCAAAGACAAGTTTGCATTCAACAAAGCAAGAGGCAGTGGAGAAGAGACAATGGGATCTTGCCCTTCCCTGTAAACTTAGGCAAAACCAAACTGCCACGGCTTCTTATTTGTCTGTTCTTCCTCACTAATGACTTTTGCTGCCTTGACCACACCCTAATGCAACTTGGCCACATATGCCCAAGTTTTCATCAGAAATGTTGAATGGTAAGGAGTATATCTCCCTGATCACCACTGCAAGAGAGAGTGGAAGACTTTGGCTATTTCTGCACTACACTGTTATTCTGCTATCATTCCACTCTCAATATCTTGTGGAATGTTGGGGTTTGTAGTTTACTGAGATCAAAGAGCTCTCTGGCTGTGAATTCTAAATGCCCCTCCCTGAAATTGAAACCCCAGGATTCCATAGGATGTTGAAAGGGGAATAATAGCATTTTAACAGTGTAGCATGGAAATGGCCTTTGTGAGAGGGGTTAGAGACATCACTTCATAATGGCCAATAAGGAAAGCTGGTCCGGAAGAGGCTTCTGGGCTGTTTTGGTAGGTTTTTTCCTGAAGCGTGTGCTTTACAACACATGTCAGTTCTTTTACTATTTGTTTATCTCATTTATATCCCTCCTTTTCTCAGCAACAGGATGCAAAGCATCAAATAACAATTAAATTAAGTACAAATAAAAACAGTGGTAGATAAAAAAAAAATTAGTTTTTAAAATATAATTAAACTATTCATAGAGTGAAACCACAGTGAAAATTGTACATTAAAGGACAAGAATAAAAACAATGGCTCAGCACATTATTCAAAATCATTGCAATCGGTTTCAAAAGCTTGTCAGAATAGAAAAGTTTTCACCTAATAATATGAGCCATAAGATGTTTAGTGACTATGCTGGTTCACAGAAACTCTCGACTTTTTACCAATGCTATATACAGGATGATCACTGAAGTCCTGTTTTGAAGGCAGTCATACTGAAAATTTGTATTAGTGGTGTGTTACCACATTGCAGCACTAGTATCAGTGTGTATGATGAAGGATGGTTTCCCTAAGACATAAAATGTATTCCCAGGAACATAGAATATTCCATTATCTGCTTCATGGTCAACAGGAGACTAAACTGTTCTCAAAAGTCAGAATATGCATAAATCCAATGCAGCCTTCCCAAACACCAAAAAAGGGGGCTAACCATCAATTAAAATCAATTAAGTTATCAATTAAGCTGGAAATTTTCTGATGAAAAGAGTAACTTAATTACATTTTCTCTTAACTAAGATGATTGACTTAAGTTGAAATTTCAGCATTTATTAAACTTACTATTTAAGTTATTAATTTATTAAATAAGAAAGTGCTAAAGAGGCAGCAAATTTTGTGGTTGTCTGGTTACATGGTTAGAAGATTTTAAACAAAAAAGCAGTAACAACAGCTTGGAAAGGGGTGGTCTTACAGTCTTCTACACCAGACACTGTATACAGGCTTTTCACCTGTCTCATGAAACTTAGGCCCTTTCCGCAACACACCTTTTCATGGAGCTAGGGTGCGGGGATCGTGCGAGCAGCCTCCAGCGAGAGGCTCTCATGTCCCCGTTACTTCAGCTCTGCAGCTGCCGCCTGCTTGCTCAAGAGCTCCACCTCTTCCTTCCACAGTGCAGCCTGGGAGTTTCCCAGGCTTCACTAGGGCAGAAAGCACGAGCACTGCGGCTCCAGAGCTCCACACACACGGCAAGTGCGCGCGGGGCCCTGGAGTGATGCGCAATTGCACATCATTTTTGGCTCAAAGCTGAAAATGAAAAACTGTGTGAGCAGCGCCTGCCAGACTTTGGAGCGTTGCGCAATTGTGAGTGCATCATGTGGACTGCTTCGCGCGACGCTCGAGGGGCCCTTTTGTATGACAAATGCTGTGCGAAAAGGGCCTGAGTTTTGACTATAGCCATTTTTCTGGGATGCATATGAGAATAATTATAATGGGTGTCATTTTTTAAACCATTCTGGTACAGCAGCTAGTGCAGGCATTTAATTTAAATTTAAATGGCAATTTAACGTAAGCTTAATATACTTTTCCCCTTCTAATATAAATGCAATTGAATTAGATTTATAGCTTATTAATGAATAATTAAATGTATTAACCCTATCCTGCTAACTTTCCTATCTCTGCCAAACACCCACACTGCAATAATGAAATATGTTATTTTTAAAAAAACCTGTCCAAGTCAACAGGGCAGGGCCCTGATTTCTCAATACAAGTAAAAATATTTAAGTAAAATATGAATGGTTTGGGGCTTCTCCAGATAGCCCATAGTCCCAATAAATGTTGGAGTATTTATCTTGATTGCATATCTCAGGGTTCTGGTATCTTCTTTTTCCTGCTTGAAGTCCTCCTCTATGCAACAGGTGGTCAATCTAAGCCATCAGACCATCCAGATGTACAGAGGGAACTGAGACAATGGAAAGAAACATGGGAAATTAGCCCCTACCTTTCTCAGTAGCTCCTGAAGAAGGGGACATTCTCCTGTGTAGCATTTTAAAAGTCATAGCCAGAAATTCTTGGTGAATAAAATGAGATGGAGATACATCATTTGAAACTTCCTTTTTTTTTTTTTTTTTAAGAAAAACACAATTAGAACAAGTACAATACCCACCAAATTCTGAGGCTTTTCACCATGAAACAGACAGAGGCCATTTCCGCACTAGCCTGTTCTAGCGCGATGATTCCACTTTCAACATCCTCTGGAATCCTGGGGTTTGCAGTTTCGGGAGGGGTCGGCCGGCCCCTCCCGAAACTGCAAACCCCAGGATTCCAGAGGATGTTGAAAGTGGAATCATCGCGCTAGAAAAGGCTAGTGCGGAAATGGCCATAGTTTCCTCACCTCTGTATCTTTAGAGTAGGGGACTGAGAGTCCTTGCCACTTATCAGATAATCTGGATCCTGTTTGGAGTTCCATTATAACTTTCTCACCACCTAGATATGCAATTCGTAATGGTGGTAGAACCAGACAGGCAGAGTTAACAACAACACTCCATGTATGAATTTTTAACTTTTGGAATCTCAGGATATTTATCTGGGAAGATAAGTGGACTCTTTGGTCATCTTTTTGGTTGTTTATTATGTGCAATTATAAATATACAAACATGGCTACATTATAACTTCCCTTCATACAATGGAAGAATGTAATTGCTAGATCTCTTGGCTCCTTTTATTCTCTCTTTACCTTTGCCCAGCTTATTAGCTGTCCAATCAAAACAAAGGTGCTGACCATTCGATGTTTATTATATCCAGTCAGAACAGAGATCTTAGATATGATGTCAATTTGGGTCTACTTGAAGTCTTTGGACGCCTGCCATCTTGATTGCATCAGTCATCACTCTTGCTAGGAGGGTGATGAGTGGTCAAATCAGTTCATATTTCAATGATGATAAAATGCAGATATTCTGCCTCACTTTAGAGTGTCACTAGGCTAGTGGCAGATAAGTTCTTTACTACACAATGCTTTCTGATTTAAACCTTATATTTTATCTTTTTCATGAACCCATTATTTACATTTTCAGACTTAAATTTAATAAATTGTAATCCAAATCAGCACTCAGCCTGTGTCAACCAGTCCTCGTGAGCCCTTTGTCTACAAAGTGGACATTAAGTTCATCAACATGGCAGGGGAACTTTGGCCAGATGGACCAGGGCATTCACTAGAACTTGGAAACATGGCATGGTTGGTACTAACAGTGACTGGGAGATTCTCAGAATTATAGTCCAAAAAGTTACTCTTCAAATTGTCTGTGTCAACTTACAACTGCTAGAAAGGCTTTGAAAATTTTCTTCTTTTGTTTGTTTGTTTCCAGTAATTGTAAACCAGCCTTGAATCACAACAACCAATATTTATGATGTGGTTGACAAAACATGAAAAATACAGTGATAAGATACATCCAGTCAAAGGAGTACAAAGTGAAAATTTAAACCTACATTAAAAGTAGCAGGTTTTTAAAAAAAAAAAAAAACACCAAGTAATTGCTTCATGCCTTACTGTGGAAGGAAAAGTTTTTCCCTTGAAGAGAAATCGAAAGCATA